>VZRE01015566.1:0-41515 GCA_013396775.1 Cephalopterus ornatus | reverse complement strand
GAGTAATGTCAGGAACTCCAATATAAAACTTTTTACAATACTGAGGTGAAGACAATCCAGTCTTCATAGCTAAAGCAAATTAGTACCAGGACCAGGCGTTTCTGAAGGCAACTAGAAGGTAGAGTAAAACAAGTATGTTTCTGTCTTCTCAAGCTCTGTTCTTAGAAAATTATCTTCATCCGTAGACTTTATTTCTAGTCAATCTGTAACAGTTTTTCTGGTGAACTACAATTCTTTAGCAGCTGAAACCGGTACTGCAAATTCATCATTGTTACTGACTAAAATCATGGTGAAAATGCAATATATTTTTATGGTGTGAAATCTGTCTGTATATTCGTACTGATTATTGTAATCTGTGCTGTTTAAAACACAAATTGATTCAGAAATTGTGGCATTCTATTGCAATAACAGGAGTTCTCGTTGAATACTTACCTATTCATAAAGCTCAATGCTTAAAAACTGGAAAAGATGTTTGTTCCTGTGATTTGATTGTTGTAATCAAGGACACTGACATTATCCCTTAAATATAGCCATGTGCCTGCAGTCAGAATCTCAAGATCCCAATTCCCATGCTATGAGTGACTGAGATTACAAAATCTGCACCAGAGAAGCGCTGCCATATACACCAAAATACTACAGCATGTGAAAATCGGCTGGCATACAAACAATCCCAGTGCATCAGATTCATTAGGATAGTGTAATTAAGATTTGGAGGAACAGAAGCACAAGAGTAGACCCCATGGGTTGAGGAAGGATCTGGAAAAATACTGCAAGTGTGTAAAAGATCTTAGCCAGGGAACCATGGTTCAGAGGCCTGGATAAACCCAGCGAGGCATTCTGAGTAGAAGTGAATGGTGTAAGAGCTTCATAGTACATAATATATCCACTCCATAATATTCAATTATAATTATGCTTTCAATATGGAAAATTAATATTTAATTACTCTACAGGACTGTGGAGTAGCTGCTATTCTTCCTCTGTTGCAGTGACATTTAAGTTCTGTGCTTTCTGACATCACCAAAACATTTGGAAATCTGAGACTTTGTACCTTATGAGAAAAACTACAGAAGGGTAAGCAACTGGGTTTTTTTGTTTGTTTTATTTTGAGAATACTTCTTGTGAACTGTTGGTCAAAGCAGCTACATTACTGAGACTGGCATCAGACAGTGGAGTGTTCTTCTCCCACATCTGGCCAGTCTAGTGTTTGGGTCTCATCTATATTTTTAAAAATATCAGTTGGTCTTTCAGTTGTCAGACCACAGGTTTAGTTTGGGTTCCAGACAGGAGGTGGAGAGACAAGGAAAGAGCTTCCATAGTGACAAACTGTTTGCTATTTCCACAATGTGGCTTTTGGAGTAGTAGTCCCTTGTGAGCACAGAAAGCCACAAGCATTCGGAGACATTTGAGCAAGCCAGTATAGTATCACATGGCTATGGATAGACAGAATTTGGCTCCTGGTCACGCTGTGTGGAATGTAGTTTTAGAAGAAAAACATGTTAAACTCTTGGTTGAAGGGCAAGTTCAAAGACATCTCACACAAAGAAAGACTCAGTGCCACAATTTATCTATAGATTTCTACCTTTAATACCTAAAGTACACATTTATAAATGGTATGAATAAATCTAAAAAGAGAGTCTGGAGGCTAAGGTGGTATCTATTCATAGACTAGAAAATAAATATGCACTAATTATTGCACCTCAGAAATATAGGCAACATCAGGAAGGGAGAATACAGGCTGCAATGCTTATAAATGGAAAAAGGATGATATTGTACAGAGGTCAAACATGACCAAACAAAAGTCTAGACTCCTTTAACAGCAGTGAATTAATAAGAATAAAGCTACACCAATAGCTTATGGGCCTTCATATGACTGAAGCTTCAGTCATATTTCTGAAGCTTCTCTTTTCATGCTGTTTTGTCTCTCTGCTTACACAGAGCATCCTGTTTTTACTGAGTTTTCCAAATAATAATTACATAGCCACTAAGCATCATTTCAGGTCAAAAAGACAGGACATAATGAAAATATCTCCATAATTTAAGAAGGAGGTTTGTCTAACCTCTGTCCCTCAACACTCCATACTTCCCCAACTATTTTTTTCCAATGCGTAACTATTCTTGTCTTCAGATATATTTCACTAAAATCTTACCCAAATCTCCCTTGCTGTAGTAAACCCCATAACTTCTTGTACCAGTCTGAATGAATAACCTTTTCTGCTCTGCAGAAATATTTTATGTATTGAAAAACTTACCATGTCCTTTTTCTCCTCTAGAATAAACAATCTCAAAATTTCAGTTCTTTCTCTAACAGTCATGCTGCATGTACCTCTGAATCATCCCTACTGATCTTGTCTGGCTTTTCTCCCAGCTGGCCTGCATTCTTCTTTACCTGTGGTGCCTAAAGAAGGCCCGACACAGCAGTCCAACTGAAGTCTTACCGGGGCTAAGAACAGAGAAATGAATCTTAACAGACAGCACCTCTGTCTATTCATACAAGCATGGACACCACTGATGCAGTTTTTTTAATGATGTTCAGCTTATGAACTATTATAATTCTCAAATTGTTTGCCATTAGCCCACTGGCTAGCAGTTATTTTTTTTATTTCAGCAATTATTATTACCAAGATTATTGATTATTACCAAGAGCAGTATTTTGTATTCATCCATGTTGAACTGCACACTATTTTTTTGGTGCGTTTTATCAAATAGTTGCAACCATTATGAATGCAACTTATTCTTCAACATGCTTGCAAGGCCTTCTAGCTGTAGTTTCACCCAGTCAGTACTTCATAGATTACTTATCAAAATGCTGTATGAAACAGGTCAAACCATCACACAATTAAACTTACTTTACTCCTCTGCTATCTGCAAGCCCTGTTACACTAGAAGGAAATTAGGCAATGAAAGTGAATTCATGCTGTCAAACCTAAGTACAAGTTCATCATCTTCTGAAGAATAGCATGAAGGGGAAAAAATATACTCCTTGAAGGAAAATATTTGCTGAAATGCAATTTATCCTTAGTAAGATATAGACTGCGTAAGGTAAGAAATGCTTTTCATACTTCACTAAATGCAGCAGCATAAACCAAGTTAACACAGAGTTGAGGCTCCAAGTCTGATAAGCCATTCAGTCACAGGCATTTCTTTTCCCCAGGTGTGTCATGAACAGTATCAATACAATCTCTGGCTGCAAACAGCAAGAATTAGCATACCCCAAGCCTCAGGTCCTTTGAAGAGGTTGGATGAATGTGTGAAGATGAAATAAAAAGGCAGCTCTGGGTCTGAACAAATGGTATGATGGAGGTAAGCACTACTGAGCTCTTCCCTACCTTTCATGTCAGCAAGGGTCTGTTACAATGCTCCTTCTTAGGAAAAAGGAATCTGTAGATGCTTCTTCCCTGTGTTGGCATTGCAAGTTCTGTCATGTATACACAGTAACTAAAACAATTTAATATCCTATATGTCCTCATATGAGTGGTTATAATTCCTCTTACCAAGGAAGAAAGTGAAAAGGAAAAGAATCAAAGTATCAGAACAATTGTTCTCATCTTTGGCAATTGTTTTTAAACAGATTTCACTTGGTTCTTCACACTTTAGCCAAGGGTACTGCCACTGAGAGGAAGACCACATGCTACAGAGAAGGAAGATAAGGGAGATGTTAAGTGTGTAGATAACTTACTGGTGACTGTGAATGTAAAACAGCATTTCACATTTGTGAAAGCCAGCTGATCTTAGGGTGAGATAATGGGATGTTCTCTAAAAAGACAGCCAACCGTGCATGTGAAAACAGAATCTGTAAGTGGTCAGGCTGAGGGTGAATCTCTCCTCTTTCATCTTCTGAAATATTGGACATACAATCAGAACACATATTCTCTCTGAATTATTTTAACTAAGCAGGTCCAACTATATTGGTCCTGTGCAGTGCAGTCTTTGCTATCCTTTGATTCTGGCACCTCTCTCTGCACATTAGAGGGAGTTTAGATAGCTTGATTTGGCCATCTTCTCAGGAGCAAATGGCGTATTTTTGTGAATGGGGCCTGGTAGTTCATTAAACCAAATCCAAACAAAACCATACATATTGTCTTGAAAAGTTGAACTGGGAAGCAACTGCCATTCCTTGTTCCTGCTGGCATGCCAGCTTAGGGAGTAGTGTTTGTGTATAGCAATCTAATCCTGGGATTTAGTAGAGCAATCTGTCACAAGTAAAAAAGAATGAGAGTTGTTTCCTGGGAGATATTGATCATAGAATGTGGTTACTCCTTGGTATCAACGCAGCTCTTCATATTCTGCTCTTGATGCTCTCTGTAGAACTATCCCTTCCCATCCTCAAAATTTTGACCATTCTTAAGTGAGACACTTCTTGAGCAGAGCCACTGCTTTCCTCAGACCCAAATATGATATTATCTGACTAAATGAAGACTTCTGCATTTCTTCAACAAGTCTTCTCCAGTGCAATCAGAACAGATGTGGCTATTCTAAGAGCAGCTCGTGTCTTAGGACTCCAAATTTTTCTTCCCAGAACAATAAGAAACAGCTGGTCAAACAACAGTGAGAGATGTATCTCCTACAAAAGACACACCAGTCTCATTTTTCTGAAATGAGAAGATTTTTAGGAACACAAACAAGGCTGAAACCTTCCACAGTAGGATTCGCAGAAAAAAAAACCTCTTTTCATGTCTAAAGAGAAGGATTGAATATTCATCTTTTCACAAGTGACTGAAAGCAGTCCTGTATCAGGGTTGAATTGGATTCATATTGTATCACCAGCCTCTCCCCACCAAGCAAAACTCAGAACCTGCCAGGCAAAACACAGGCACGACCAAGTGCTGCAGTTTGGGCCATGCTTCTGAGAAGAGCGTTGCAGAAGGTCAGTCTGTCTTAGCTGCAAACACTTGCATGCTACTTCAAACACAGTGATAACTTATCTCTTCTGTCTGCTTGCACCTCATTTTTGCGTTGATGCTGTCCATTGAAAAACAACTGTTTTCCTGTAAGAGCAAAGCACAAGGTGTCAGAAGAGTACTACTTCTTTATACATTGGTTGCACCAAAACAGTTGCTTCTATGTTACGTAACATGATAATATTTTTACTTACTCGATATTAGAAGTTACTATTACCAAGAAGCTATGTTTGTGTTGGGGGGTTTTTTTGGCCAAAATCTGTCCATGAGGAAGACCAAACAGAAAAATGTATTTTATACCTTCCATCTCATTGCATGGATTTTACTAATATGACATTATTCTCTTTTTACGTGTTTTTCCATAGCACCCATGCCAAACTTATTCCTAGGCTGTAGGGAGGCAGAAGACAGACAGGGACAATGCTATTTGAAAGCAGTTCAACTCACCTCCAAAATAATGCAGCTGTAGTCTCTCTCTATGTTGGCCCACGCACACAAACAAAAATTAAATTAAGTGCTTGAAGACAGCACTTCATTCCCCTGGAATCCAAAGGGAGCATATCTCTGCTTACTACTTAGACCCCTTTATATCAAGATAGGACTAAGGTAGTTCTTAGTTCTTAGTACTCAATACCTTGGTATTTCAAGATAAGCTCTCAAACTCAGGATTTTAGTTTGTTAGAGATCTAAAACCCATTCTGAAGTACTTGGGAGTTTCAAAATTGACATAGTCTTGAAAGCTGTAAACATTAGACCACATTTTCTAATGAGAAAAAGTAAGACATATAATCATGCATTACTGTGGTATTTAGAGGTAGTTTTCTGAATTCCCTTCTACCAGAGTTCTGGGAAGATTTTCTGGAGCAAATGGGGTTATTGTGACCCAAGTGCATCACCCAGCACTTGGCCTTGTTGAACCTCATGCCATCCTCCAACATTTTTCTCCAGCTCTGGGGAACCCGATGTAAGAAGGGCATGGAGCTGAAGGAAAGAATCCAGAGGAGAGCTACTAAATTGATCACAGGGCTGGAACACCCCTCCTGTGAAGACAGGCCGAGAGAGTCAGGGTTGTTCAGCCTGGAGAAAAGAAGGCTCTGGGGAGACCTTGTAGCACCTTCTTCACCTGAAGAGAGCCTACAAGAAAGCAGGAAAGGGACTTCTTACCAAGGGTGTATAGTGATAGGACAAACTGAAGTAGTGTAGATTTACAGTAGATATTAGGAAGAAATTCTTTACTGTGAGGGTGGTGAGGCACTGGAACAATTTGCCCAGAGCAGCTGTGGATGTCCCATCCCTGGAGGTGTTCAAACCCAGGCTGGATGGGGCTCTGAGCAACTTGGTCTAGTGGAAGGTGCCCCTGCTCATGGCAGATAGGTTGGAACTAGATGATCTTTAATGTTCCTTTAAACCCAAATAATTTTGTGATTCTATGATTCTAAATCCATTTGATACGCAGAATGGATTGAGTGCAAGTACCGTTAAAATATATCAAGATGGATTTGCTTCATTCATGAACAATCTGAAGAGTATCATCATACATCATTGGAGGTTACTGAAGAAACAGTCCCTGGGTGGATTACAGAAAGCTTGCTTCTCCTCACCACAATCAACGTATTAGTACTCAGTAGTGCCAAAAATTAATTTTGAACTGAAAGGCATAGGAATGTTTTCTCTCTGAAATGAAATAAAGGCATTTTTAATAAAATAAAAGCATGTTTAAAAGTTAACAGGATAGAAAAATCCAACTAAGGTCTCACAGAATGTGTTCTCAGCTTCCAGGTGAGAAGGTCAGAAGGTTAATCAACCTTCCAACTAAAAAAAATATTGCTGCTGTAAAAAAGTTATTCTCTCCCTCCATCTTACTAGAAACTGTTGAATAGAAAGTCAGCTCCCCTCCAAGGAGCCAGTGAGGAAAAAACTTCATTCCTAGCCCTTACAGTTAATTACTGCATGAAATTAAAAATAATACCATATGAAATAAGTCTTAGTCACTCTTTCAGAAAAATTTTCATCATACTTTTAATTCTGGAGTCATTACTTGATTTCTTTATAGTATAAAAGGTATATTTGGACTTATATATAGTACTCAGAAGCCAAAAGGAAACAACATGAAGGAAAAAAAACCCGAATAGATTAATTTCTCACAGCTCAATTTCTCCCTCATTTTTTCCCTCTCCTTCTTCCTTTCCAGAGTTTCCCTAAAAGTTCTTTTCCCCTCGGTCTTCCTTTTTTTTTTCCAAATAGGTTTCTTTTGTTTCTTCTTTCGGCCACCTTCAATCATTTACCATCAGTCCTGGTTAACAGTGGAGTTTTCAGTTGACTGGAGATGAGCAAGTGTGATGCCAGTCTACAGGAAGGGATGAAAGGCGGATCTGGGCAACCGCAGGCCTGTGAGCCTGACCTTGGTGCCAGAGAAGGTTACGGAGCAGACCACCCTTAGTGCCATCACGCGGCACCTGCAGGACAACCAGGGGATCAGGCCCAGCCAGCAGGGGCTTGTGAAAGGCTTGGCCAACTTGGTCTTCTACTTAGTGGGCGAGGGAGAGGGCGTGGATGTTGTCTGCCTGGACTTCAGTGAAGTCTCTCACGTTGTTTCCAACAACAGTGTCCTGGGGGAAGTGGCTGCTCACAGCTTGAACGGGCGCACTGTTCAGTGGGTAAAAAACTGGCTGGATGGCTGGGGCCAGAGCGTGGTAGGGAGTGGAATTACATCCAGCTGGGGCCAGCCACCACTGTACGCAGGTACCAGTTCAGTGACTTCAACTAGTTTCTTCTGGATTAACATACGATTATCCAAAAAAAAAGTGCCATAGAGGCTGGAAAAGCAATAAATGTATGTAGATGCTAAGCACGTATGAAAGGGGATATGGTATTGAAGGTGTCTGAAAATCAAATAATGTTGTTTCATCTGCAAATAACAGATTGCTATTCATGATTTGATAGATTAGAGGGAAAGGGCAAGTATAACCAAACCTTTAAAATCCATAGTTTTACATTACTTTACATACTTTTTCATTACATTACTTTTATTTTTTTGTTTTCATATGCCAAAAAAGAATCTGATTGTTTAGATTGATTTAATGTTTCTCAACCTCCTATGGGATTCATTGCAATCACACATTTGCATTCAGAAAATAGTCATTCAATAGCCCCTCCCCCACTGAGTAAGGTGTTACCACACACAAAAAACAACTTCAAACAAAACATACCATAAACCAACTTCAGAACATGCAGTGAGAGCTTTTAAAATTGCAAGCAGATTGTCTTTTTGTTTGGACAGTGATAGGAACAATAGCCATTTTGGTTAAGCCCTACTGTTCCAGGCAATCAATAAAGAGAGATTTTAAAACTTAGCAACATAGTTCACTTGCAAAGAAATACATATTTAGAATTACTGAAATAGCTACAGGTAAAATAATATAGATCCCTACTTAGATGCATGAGTAGAATTTGTCTTTATGTGTGCTATATTGCAAAAACCATGCATGAGTGAAACATAAAATTCTGGAGAAAAGAAAAAGCAGAATTAGCAAGGGAGAAGCGGAGCAGGTCATCAGAAATTCATGTTTCCCAGAGAGGAAATTAATTAGAGGTATGGTATGAAACCAAAGCAATTATAACATCTAAATAAGACAGTGTCTACATGGGAAAACAACGGAGAAAGGATAGCAAAAAAAGTGAGAAAAAGGAAAAAGAAAAGCATGCCATCAAAACAGAAAGAAATTTTTCAGGAGTGACACTAGATGATCAAAGAAGGAAACTAGTGATAGATGGTCAATATGCTGCAGGTCTAATTCGTTTTTTTCTTGACAGTCCACACAAAAGGAAGGAAGATAACATCCTAGGGACTGAAGCATGTTTTCTTAGCCTTGGGGGAGTGAATTGTTGAAAATATTTATCCTCATCATAAAACAGATAAGAAGGCAATTAGAACTCCTGAAAGCCAACAAAGCACTAGACTCAGCAGAAGAAAGGGGAATTGTAAACCTTGTAGAAAAGATTTATGACAGCTTCCTGAGAACAGGGTATTACAAAAGGACTGGAGAAAGAATTGATGGGGTTACCAAATTCAACAGAGGAAGGAAGGAGCCAGGGAACAAATGCATTGACTTGTAGACACGGACATAGGAAAGGCTCACTAGGAAAGATTAAAAATTTGTGTGACACTGAGATGAGATATGGGAATAATTCGGAGAAAGGGAAGATAGGGAGCTCAAATTTGCAAAACTCATGATATTTCTATCTGTTTACCTTTAGTATTGATCACCTAACCCTAGAAAAGGGCACATGTAGTAAAAGCCATTTATCTGTGTTTGAGGCAAGAAGATGGCCTCCCCCAGATCTATATTTGTGTGATTGCTACTCAAAGAGAGCAGTTCTTCCTAATAAAGAACCCAGCACAGAGAGCTGCGTCAGTCAGTGGAGCATGACTGTGTTTGCTCCAGTGGCAGGCTCCAACCTCACAGAAGCAGAAGTTAATTGAATAACCTGGCAGACACATCTGGCCACTTAAGAGAAATTTCAGAAGTGCCACAAGGCATGAAGACATGTAGATAACCCTCAGAGATCACAGAGCAACAGCAGACCACCACTGAAAGATATGTGAGTCACAACTGAGTGCTGAGGGGACACTTTCAGAAGTGCCTTTAATAAGCACTTTTATAAATGCAGACACCATAATTTGAAGTTATTTGCACAGTAAAGGGGAGATAAAAGGGGAAAACATTGAAGAGATTAATTTGTTTAAAGTCAAAAGACAAAAAGCAGTAAGTGGATGTGTATAACCCTTTACCTTTCTCCCTCAAAACACTACACCAAATTAATTCCTCTAAATTATGCTGTTAATTTACTCTGGACATTAGTTCATATTTTTAATCTGTACTTTTTAATTTGTACTTCTGTTTATAAAGATTTGATAGCATCAGAGACTGAAAAATCTCTAGGATCAGAAGGTCAGAAATGTCTACTTATACTTTTCTATTTGTGCACTTAGAGTCCCGAGTGCAAAATTTGAGCTGCCAAAAAAAAAAACCTCAAAATGCTAATTTTCTTGCCATAATGTGATTTGGCACACGCAGTCTTCTCTCATACCATTTCACATTACAGGAAGAGAAAAGTACTATACAACCGACACATGGAGGATATTTTGTCAAAACAGAAATATGAACATTCTCAGCAAAGCGAAGCTTAGAAATGCATAGCCACAGTCATGGGAAGAAGCAGAGCCACAAGACAGCCTTTGTATTAAAACAATGTACAATCTTCAGAGGCCTTCAATTTTCTTATCAGCAAGTCTGTGCACACTCTTGTCCGGAGTTTGTCACACAATTTATCTTTTCTAAAGGGGGAAAGGGTTTCTGTGGGAAGTGCTGTTAAAAGACCAACACACTTCATCATTGTGAAACAATTAAACAAATACTACTATTTTTAGTTTCAGTGAAAGGTTTAGTTCATTAAGTGGTGCTTCTAGCTGTTCTTATCACGATGTCAGCCTCTGATTACGGACAACATTTCTAATCATCAGAAAATTAAAATAAGCTTGAAACACATGTCATGGAATCATAGAGTGGTTTGGGTTGGAAGGGACCGTACAGGTCACGTAGTTCTTACCCTCGTGGTGTGCACAGGAAGGTTCTATGATTCTATGGCAGGGATGCCACCCACTAGACCAGGTTAATCAAAGCCCATCCAGCCTGGCCAACGGCAGGAATGAAAAAGAGCTTGATCCACTGAGGAAAAGAAATCCAAAAGCAAAGAGAGATTTGCCAAACAAAGAAAATTCTCACACAAACACCAACAAATTAGAAGTTGGTACCACATTTTTTTTGTATTCTGTAAGTGCCTAAAGTATTTGTGTACGAAATCCATGTACCAAGATCACAGCAAGAGTTTTCATATAAGGTCATACACTAATTAACACACAAAATCAGCAGAACTACACTTACCACAAAAAAAAAAGCAAAAGCAACCTTGGAAAAAAAATTAAGTGCACTGAATTAGGAAAGTCAGGACACATAGGTGAGAGCAGTGCTCAAAGTTCAATGTAACTCATTTTTAAATGTAAAAGCTGTGAGAAGAGAAACAAAAAAATAGCCATATTAGCATCTCCAGTATTTTATAGAGGCAGCTCTTTGTAGCTCCATTCTGAATAGTCATCATCTGTCATTTAATAACTGTGTATTCAGAACTACACAGTCAACCTTGCTGGAATCTAAGAACCTAAGGACTGGCTTTCCACTTTTTATTCATAGCGTTTTCTCAAGGCCTTCGAAAGCACTGATTGGACAAAAAAATTAACACAGCTGGCATTATAAGTGCTACACAACCATCAGGAGCACACTTGCTGGTTATATACAATAAGATCTAAAACAAGTAAGAGCTGTGATGTTTTTTGACTCAACGCAGCATAGTTAGCCACCAATTTAACTTCTCTACACTTTCTCTGCACAGCCGATTTTTTTCTCTTTTTTTTTTTGTTTTCACTTGAAATTTTCAGTCTTCATTTTACCAGGTCAGATGGTGTCATCTTGGACAGCCTCGGGGGCCTCTGAGCAATCAATTGCACAGGGCACAAAGGTTGAAAAAGCAACGGCAGGTGCAAACTGCACTATCTCTGTTCCCCTGCGGTGCACTGTAATCATCCATTTCTTAAGGCTTCAAAAACTCCAAAGCTGACCCTGTGCTTTATAAATCACGCCACTTGTACAGAATTATCCCCTTCAGCTATTAAGTGCATTGTTTTGCATAAACACGCATCAGATAAGTTCCTTTCCAAGCTTCCAAAGTGCACAGCTTACACCAGAGGGGAGAGAAGCTGAGAGACTTGGAAGATCATAAACTTCCCCCCCCAAAAAGAACCAAACAATAAAGAAAAAAAAAAACCCCCACCACCTACTATATTCAGTATATTCTATCTAGTAAAAAAAACCGTACAAAACAATGCTTATCCTCAGGGTTTATCCCTGTTAAAACAGTTTCTGACATTATTTAAATGAAGCATAAGTTTCCCAAGAACATTCAGCTTGCAAATACATTAAACCAGATTTTTTATTTCTCATTTGATTAACGTAAGTGCAGGAAAATTCTGTAAGGCTGACCTTCAGGCAATAAAATGGAAGTATTTTATGGTTGCTGTCAGGATAAGGGAAGTCAATATATCAAGCTCATAAGGAAGCTTGCATCCATTTAGATACCCATCAAAACCTAGTTCCTGAAGCTTACCTGTCTATATCTGTAAACAACTAATTACCAAAGAAACTAGTTTAGGTTTAGGTATGTACCTAAACCTAAGTGTACCACTTTAGATGCATTAAGCAGACTGGGACTAAGTTATTGCTTATTTGCAGAATAGAGATGTTAAATTTGTCTCACTTGTGGGAATATGCACTCAATCCACACGTATTTGCAAACAAGACACAAAGGAAATGGCATTATCTCCTACCCTGTGATTAAGACTGTTATCCAGGATGTGGGAGACCAGGGTGCAGTGCCTTTATATCTGCCTTGAGGTTTAGAATCCATACCTCACAAATGCTTTTTTTCATATTTTTTTCCCCCAAACACCAAGCTATGGGATACGTTGAGCAAGGGTGAAGACGTGTGCCACTAAAGGGAGATATCCCATTACACTGACACAACATCCTCTTGTGCATCTAGCGTTACACATTCTTGGAAATTCCCCCCATAACATTTGTTTACATGGCATTTTGCAGGCAGGCACATGAAAATTCCACCCAAACTGAGCCAGGAGGACATGCGCCAGCTCTGAATGAAAAGCCATACTGTTGCATTTAGCACTTCATTGAGCCTCAAATGATAAACTCCACTCAGCAGTAAGCAACCTTAAATCCTGGCATCTCTTAACTTTTCTTAAATTTTAACTACATAAAACCCAAAAATGCCTGCTTACAATATATTAAGTAATAAGATTACGAATTTTCCTCTGCTGCCCTTCCCTAGAATTTGAGCTAATGGTAGTAATAAAAGACTGCCTTTCATTTTGTGTCCCGGTCTGTAGGAGGAAAAGACACACACCTTGACAATTTGTTTTTCAGCTTTTTGTAAGACAGTAATGCAATCTGAGATCTGGGAGGGCTCTGCTGGCAAGCAAGCCAGACTTAATATGCCAGTCAAAATGATCCAGCTGCTTTGAAGAAAATGGTTAGAAAAACTAAAAGCTTAAAAAAACCAGTAATGATCTTAATGAAAATACGTATTTTTGACTTCCCTGTTCCCCCATGAACAACAAGATCTCTGAAAACCACTGTCAAAATGTCTGAGATTCACATAGAGAACAGCAACTGATTATTGCTGCCAATTACTTGTTTACTTCAAAGGATTTGCTTTGATTGACCAAAGATTTCAGTCTATTTAGAACCAAAAAAGCACCTTGGAGAAAGTAGTATGATTTTCAATATCAATCACTCAAGAGTAACAAAAGAAATGAAACTAAGACCTGCTTATGCAGCATTAATTCAGCTACCTGTTAATGTATGCACAGGTCAGATCCAAAAGGGGAGGGAGCTCAGCCTTTCACAAAGATACTTCTCAAAGCAAGGGCTAGTAATATTCACTGCAAAATTATTACCATACAGAAAGTTACTTACAACCATCCTGTCTGGTTTCACTTAAGAAGTAGCAGTAGTTTGTGCATGCTTTTAGAATTTTCAGTTTGCCTATATGAAAATAAGTTTTCAGTACACAAAGCAGTGATACGTGCACTTAGAACCAAATCCCGAATCACCAGTCCAACATTCCCGTTATAACATTTTGTATAACATTTTGTACATACTTCAGCAGCAGGGCTGTCATTGAAAATTTCTGCTTACTGTCGGGGAGTCTGAGCCTTGCCCCAGGGTCCTCTAGTTTAAGGCAGGTAGAGGCTGTAAACAAGCCAAAGCACAAACGTAAAGCCTCACATTCAGTTCTGAATGTGTTTGTTTTAGTAAGAAAGGGGGCTGAATCTGAACAAAACCTCAGGCGTTCGGTATTACATGTATCATTTTATATCCAAGACAGATTTTGCAAAAGTCTCAATCTTGACTGAGACGATAAATCTTGAAATAAGAAAGTCTTCATCAGATTAAAGAAAAAAATCCTTCGGGGGTTCATCTAAATTAACCTTGTAACTATGGAGTTAATCCGATGTTGGGTAAATAGCTATTTACTTACTTGTCTAACATTTTCTTGTGTAAATGTTGATTCCAGTCTAAGAAACTAAACACCACTGCATTCTTTTCCTGTGAATGTGGCAATTCCTAAAACTGAGGGAGCTAACAGCATTTCAGCAGGGAAAGCCTGAACCTCAGGACACTCCCTGTGAGTCTGCAACACTCCCTCCCTCCCCTCATCTGTCCATGATGTTATGTTGCATACTTTAATGATCACAGAACAATTTTTCATTAATGACCTCTGCCCCGTCCTGTATGTTTCAGACTTGGAGAGTGAATCAAGCCTGCATATGCAGTACAAAAGGCTGTCTTCTGAAAGTACTCAGCTTGGCCAAAAAGCTGGAAGAAAAATTTGAACAAAGCTAGAATTGCAGAAAGAAGAGCCTGGTTTCATAGTCAAGGCTGATAAGTGATAATCTGGAGCATTTTTCTCCAGACCTGTCTCTGTAAAACACTTTTTTTTTTTTTAATTTTAGGGAATGCAATACAATGCCAAGTATATGGGAGGAAAAAAACAAACCAAGAAAAAAGTCGTTCCAAGGCTCAGGCAGCTGAACACCTGAAGTGCGTTATAGCACTGAATTGCAAGGCCTAATTCTGATCTATTAAATATGGGATCTGCTAATAATGTGCTGAAAATATTAGTGATACTTGACTAATATGTGACACATTGTGGCACCTTCCACAGAAGAAATTATCAGGAAGTTAATAGAACTATTTACTTAGCTAATTTTTTAAAAAGCACAGTAAATATGGTTAGATTTAGACATTAATTTGCTTGTTATTACATCATCAGTTATGGTATACAGAAGTAGCACATCATATAAAGGTAGCATAATGTATTTGGCCCTTATGTGCAAAACTACTACATATTGCATTAAGGACTATTTTCAGAATGTTGAGTTTTATTAACAACAGAATCCAGAATTCTAAACAGTTTAGCTGTTAGCACAATCACCCTTGTTAGTCATGATTAAATTTCAAAAACAGAAAAGCAACAGCAGTTCTGGGGAGGAAGCTCTTATTTTTCTATACCATCATTAACGAATGAAGTCAAGTCATTATTTTTATAAAATGAGGGTGAAAGCCTAAAGTTTTACAAAAGTTGCCTTCACCAAGAAAGATACCTATAATTTCCTTAAAAGTGTAGTGACTATTTTATTCTTAATCAAAATGGGCTATTTATTTTGCCAGTCCTTGTAATTTTATAATGTGTGAAAGTGTTTGTGTTTTCTACTGAAAGGCTGTTCAATGACATAAATCCAGCTGCTGTTTCCTACCTTTCCACTTACCCTTAGAAAGTAATTTTCTGGCTTTCCTCAATGTACAGAGCGGGGGAAATGTGAAGCAGGTAAACCATAAGGCTTAAAAAAAGGCTAATAGTAACTCAGAAGTTTGATTTTGGTTTGGTGGTTTATTTTTCACAGACATGTTGCATGATTTTTTTCCAAATCTTGGTTCAAGATTTTTGAGAAGTAGGGCTGACTCTTCGTATGTGCATCCCTTTCCAAACTTCCATAGACTACATACAACCAGGTAAGAATAGGCCATACTTCCAAAACCAGATTGAACTGAACCAAAACAGATAAACATATACTATTGAATGACACACAAAGGAAAACCAAGCTGACACTCAACATGTAACCACGAGACTCCATTGCACAGCTCTGGACACCCTATGCAGGGTAACTGCTTTTGTAACCAAGTGGCTCAAGACACAGAGGAATGATCAAAATTTCAATCCGAAGTTTACCAAGACATGTTACCACTCTCTTTTATTTATAAAAGGAGATTCAAGACTCATTGTTTTGAAGGCTTTAAATCTCACACTGTTGACAAGCAACATACCTCTTGGCAGCTATTCACTATCGTGATGACCAGCTGAGAGTCAACACACACTGTAAGCATTTGTTCATCAGTTCAGTGGAATTACACAGGACCTAGAGAGCATCTGGCATTCAAGAATGCAGCTGTCTTTGGGGCAGGCAGATTTATGGACATAATTTTTGCAACTGCTACTTTTTGTGATCATTTGCAGTTCACTCATCTGCTAAATACAGCACAGCCATCAAACAGGTTATCCAAATCTCTGCGCAATGCTGCAAGTCACTGAGAGAGTCGTGGCTTCCTTTGTTAATAGTATGTATAGCTTCAGGTGTTCCATGAAGGGATCAAACTGTCCAAGGGTCTATTTCTGCAGTCCCTGCAACGCCTCTCCACCCTGAGGACTTGAGCTTCTGCATAAGAAGTCCCTTTGATCTCTCTGAGTCAAGGCTTTTCTGCAAGTTTTTTGCACTCCATTATCCACAGGAGCCATCTCCTCTCCACTGTAGGGGCGCTTCTGGCTGGGACCTGTGGTCTCCACCAATTTACCCAACCCTTGCCTCTAGATCCCCTCCCTACCTGAAATTTTCTCAGTGCCTCAGGCACCCTCCAGCTCCACTACTCCATCTCATGGCCCCACTCTCCTTCCCTACTCCCTTTCCCCTCCACAGCTTTCCCAGCCTGATGGCCCAGCACAGCTCCCCCAGACCCATTGTTGTTGGCCTTCAACCTTAGCTCTTGCTCCCGTCCAGGGTCTTCTCCCTTTGGAGCTGCAGCAGCCCCTTGACTTCTCCAGGTGAGGAGGCCGCTGTGGTGAGCTGAAGGCAGGCAGTGGCTGCTGCTCAGCTCAGCCCAAGCAGCCGGGAAGGGCTACAGGCGCTCCTTACCCAGAGCACTCCCCAAACCCAGGGTTTCCTGGATTGAAGCTGACCCGTGCCCAGCTTTCAGCTTCCTCTTGAGTTCTAGCTGCTTGCAGAGGACACCTGTGACAGCTTGGACCTCAGCAGCTCTCCTCACCACACACAAGTGTCCAGCTCCAGCCAGACCCCATGGCAGGCCTGCCCAACCCAACACCATCCTGGCTACAGCTCTGAGCTGCCATGGGCCACAGCTGAGCCCCCACGAAGGGCTGAGGGACACCAGCTGCTGTAGGAAGGCTAAGTCTGGAAGATGCTCTGGGAAGAGCATGTCTGTGGAGTGCACCCTGTCCCCAGCATGCGAGACAGATGACAGGAAGTCCACATCCCACCAAAACCAGCTTTGTGCGGTGCTGGTCCAAGGCACCAACGTCTGAAGCCCCATCTACACATTTTACTGAGCGTCTGCCCGCAGCCCAGGAGTGCAGAGGAGCAGCCAGCAAAGCCCATGGCGCTAGGAACCTGTTTTGCTCACACTGAGGGCAGAAAGTCCACTTGGCAGTTTTCCAGCTAGAGAAGAAAGGGAGTGAGAGGGCAGATCCAGAGGTCCCAAATACATCATTCTTAGCTCTTCTTTCATTAAAATTTGTGATCATCACAACTGCAAGAAGTGCCAAAAATGGCATAGCAACTTCACAAATCTGAGGGAGATGCTTTACAGAAAGACCTTTGTCTTAATGCTTAAGACCTTTCTTGGGCTGATTAGGATAAGAAAGTTAAAAAAAACCCCCAACCCCATGGAAATAGAATTCAGGACATCCATCTTCACAAACATCTTACCAGGGATTGCAGTAAGTAACCAGTGCTGAACCAGCTTCTTAAACCTCACTGAAAATGGAAATGGAATATTCTCCCCTTTTATTTTCTTTTTGCAGACGGTACAAAATGCAGCTTAAAATCTTTTCCCCTTTTAATTAAAGACACTGTTTAGCACTCTATTTCACAAGGCCTCTGAGCAGCATATTGATCCATGTAATTACAACCATTATACTTTCCCCTCCTCTCTAGAAAATCAGTTACCAGCCCTATCCTTGACAAAATGCTTGTGAAGAATAATACATCTGAAGGCAAATGTTATCTGCTAATTGACAGGATGGTTTCAACAACGTAACCTTATCTCAGGTAAATAACTTCTAAGGAAACTGAGCCAGAACAGCCAAATGAGATGTTTGAGATTCCTTTTTGCTGCAGAGGGTCTTGTTTTGATAGTGCATTTCAATAGTAAAGGCTAAATGTGAAAGAGAATCTAAGACCAAAAGAGAGGCTCAGTCCCTTCTGTTTGTATTCTTTCCTATCTCAGTATTTTTCACAATAGGAAAAAATACCTGAGCAGATGTGTAATTATGGCAGTAGAAAAAATGTTAAAAATTATCTTTACTTAGTATATTATTTGAAAAAAAATGCATTTCCAGCACTTGTTTAATTCTTATTTAGATTTTATATTTGTTCTTACACTTCGATAAATAATTCATAAAACTAGCCTAAAGTTAGCATTTTTAACATACATAGTTTAGTTACAGATGTGAAAATCTCACTTAAGATTCAGATTAAAGTAGCTGATCAAAGACAGCAGTAGTGTATACCAAATATGAGATGCCCAGATATGTGAAAGCAGTGAGAAAGAAGACAAGCAGCCACCCACGGGGGAGGAGATGGCAGAGGAAAGGGAAATCCTGTCCCAATGTGTAGATTCTGAGGAACAGATTCTGAGGGATGAGTGTCCTGCAAATGGACTGCGAACTTTTCAACCACACATGGTCAGGCGTGCGTGTTGTCCTGCCCCTATTTCTGATCAGTATTCATAGATGTTAGGAGGCAGTGACCCTACCAAGTGCACTGCACTTCTGTAAAATTATTTGTTTTATAAAGCGTAGCTGACCTCAGAACAAATCTGGCAATAACTTAAAATGCGTTCTCAACTGAAGGTTGCCTCCTGAAATTCTAGTTAACTCTAGGTCTCTGTTTTTTCATTGAGATATAACTGGAAGATGTTCCCGTATGCCCAGAACTGTTACCTCACACTAAGCTTGCAGACAGAGCATTACTCAGAAGCATTAGTTAGCACTGGGTGAGGTAGAGTCTACACAGGAGACTGACCTTCATTGCAAAAGATAAATCATACTGCAAGATGAGTTTTCAAACAGTATGAGGGATAATTTTGTTATGTTACAAACACTGCAAGAGAGTGTACATTTGTAGACTTTGATGTCAAGGCAGGGAGAAGAATAAATGAAGAAGAACAAACAAATATACTGATTTCGATGCAGATTAAGAAATCAAGTTTCAAAAATCCATGGCTTATGCCTTATCATCCAGGCCAGATCTGATCGCTCCGTGTGGTCATAGCAACTGAAGCCTGGCACACTTGTTTCCAAAACACTTCCTTTTCTATCTCAAATTGTGATCTGATAAATTCATTCCAAACAGGATTACTAAAGAAGTGAGATTATTTATTTACTGATCTTGCTGAATCTCCTCTGAAAAGGCCTTCTTTTTTGTAGAAATTGCATCTTCCCACTCTCAATGCAGAAATACATATACAGTCTGTTCCAGCACAGACTTTAGTAATTGTCTGACTAGCAGCTATATGACCTCTGAACATAAATTGTGTCCTGCAG
Organism: Cephalopterus ornatus; assembly: GCA_013396775.1. Taxonomy (NCBI): domain Eukaryota; kingdom Metazoa; phylum Chordata; class Aves; order Passeriformes; family Cotingidae; genus Cephalopterus; species Cephalopterus ornatus. The sequence goes on along the minus strand of VZRE01015566.1, from coordinate 22,088 downwards.
CCTGTCCAGCTCAATGAAGATGTCAGCCCTGTGCAGAAAAAGACAAAAATAAATGATGTGTGGTGCTTAGGTTGTATGGCAGTTTAAGGGATGCAGTATCCTTAAATGTACACTATACCACATTCTGAGTGGCTCAGTTTCCTAAACTGGACATGAACTTCCACTTTATCCAGGCCAAATATATTGGGAAACAACTAACTCACTAATGCTGAGCCCCTAAAAATCTGTTTGGGATTCCATCCTGATTAGGGCATGCAAATGCTCTTACATCATTCTGTCTGGGACAAATATTGGAGGGACCACACAGAAGCCATGACCCATCCCTTGACATAATTGTTGTCTGTGGTGAAGGGAAGATGGCCAGAAGAGTGTCACTTCTTGCAGAATGACAGCCTCAGCTTAGTAATAGCCTTCTACAAGACTCTTAGATTGATGTCTGACCTACTCGAGATGAGGCTTACAAGACTCATCCTAAGTCTATTACAGTAAACCTCCACAGAAAAGGATTCAGAAGAATCCTGGATCTTGGTTCCTGTAACAATAAAAGAATAATAAAGAAGTAATGAAAATAAACAAGGCCCATTCAGCATTCTACAGAAGATACTTAGAAGTGCTTCTTGCAGATCAGGCATCTTCAGATAGAACAGGGAGTTTACTCAAGAAGGAACAGTTTTGCGGTATAGCAAGGGAAATCAGAGAAAGGAAAAGCCAGTATTTCAGGTAAAAATGGTGTTTATTTCCTCAAGAAATAAACTGAGGAAGTGTAATAGAGAATTATAATAGCAGGGTTGGCTTCAGAGGGAAGTTCAGGTGCAGAAGGAAATTCAGGTGCAGGAAAAGTGCATTTTAAGAAGACCGAAGGGAATTTTGTGTGCCAGGAATTCTATAGTCATCATGGGTGATGTTAGCTTTAATGCAGCAGGAAGAGAAAAGGAGAGAGAAACACAATAGCATCTGTTTCAGTGTACTCAGTTTGTCATTATAATCCAAAGCACATATGCTGCGAGGAGAAAAAAATACTACTAAAAAATGAACAATAATGGGAAACCTATCAGGTTATAACCTGTGGTGTAAACGTATGGGAGGAAAGTCAACAGCCTTGCAATGACAGAGAAAATTACTCCATCTTTGACTTTTGACCTGAAGGGCAGTAAAACTTTGTGATGAAGCACAAAGAGAATGCCCATACTTTTAAAACAAGTAATTGCTTTTGGATCCCCATTTGTAAATAGAATAAAAAAGAAGAACCAAGATTAGTAAATACCTTATAAAAACATTTACAGTTCTCTGCACTTTTAACATCTCACTCATAACAGTGCTTTTTGTCATAATAGTGCTTTTTTGTTAAACCAGAAACTAGATTTTACCTCAGAAACAAGAAATATTTCATGGGACTTGATGAGAGATTTCCATAACAAATTACTGTTACTGTACCAAGTAAGAAAGAAAATACCTCTCAGCAACAGTGACCTATGCACCAAATTTTCTGAAATCACTTCCTTCTTTACATTTAAAAACATCATGGTTTCAGATAAACTCCAGATAAAACCTTAAAAACTCAATGCAAGAAGGACATTTATTGTTATTATTGACTGGCTGTTAATGAAATAATTCCATGAAGTACAGAATATTTTTGCTGCCATTAATTTCATTCTTGATCTACATTACTGCTTAGGCTAAAATATTATCTAATAACGTACATGACCATGTTCCTGAATTTTCATTTTCCTTATTTTCTTATTTCCTTATATATGACAAACATTGCTGCTGCCAAGGACAGGATTCTGGCATAACTTGAAAGAAAACACCTTATATATATTTTGATGCAATTGACAAAGTAAACGTTAGGCATACAGAATTCTAGCAACTGTAAGTCAGGGAAGAGACAACTGTACCATGGGTATCAATCTTAAAAGCTGCAGTTTTATTTTACTAAATTATCTATGTTAAAAACAAATCTGTGCCTGGTGTGGAATTTCACTGCATCAAGTGTTACAATATTTTTGTTTTCATTACAAGCAGGAGAATGCATGTAGAACAAGTGTTAAGAAACATGACAATAAATTAGAATATAATTTACAAAAGCAAAAATAATAATAATAATAATGTAACAGTGTACCACATTAATACTGAGTATAAAATAATAAGCAACTAATCACAATAATACAAAGGTAATTTCAGTCTGTATTATTAAGGATATCTATGTGACATTCACCTTATTATAAAGTTCCTAACAAAATGGACTATTTTTGGATGTATACACCTTGAGGGATTAATCTCTAGATTTTTCTTTCTGCTTTGATCTTCTTCAGCTGATAGTATTGCTCAGTGGAAGTACTGGCACCAGATTCGCTTCTGCATTTTGTATTCTACTATTTGATTCTAGGCCTGTTGTATTTATAGCCTGCACAAACAGTCCTTTTGTCACTATTAAGGAATATTTAGCTTAGATTACATAGATGGCTACAGTGTAGCAGCAGCAATCAACTGTGCTGTGGAAACCGATTATTTTTCTTTGAATTAGGTTTCATATTTTAGTCTTAGTCTAAAGTGTTGCTTAGTTTGTAAATCCACATACATTCTGTATTTTGTTCCCTTTAACAATACAATTCAATGTTGCTCCAGGGAATTCTTTAAATTCCAATCTCAGTGCTGTTACACTGCAGAGTAAACAGCGGAATCCCTGGCGTTCTAGCACCAGTAAGAGAGCAAAATGTGTCTTTGGAAACACTCCTTACAGTTTTAATGTCCTAAGTGAGGTAAAAGAGGAAAAGGTTTCTTTAAATACACAGAAAACCCTTTTCCTGTTAGCTGAAAAGACACATTAGCTGATAAACAAAATGATGCCCTGGAGAAAACCAGACCCTGATCAAAAAGGCCTCTCGCACAGGGAATGCCCTAACAACCCCTTATCCTTTCATCGTATTTCTGACCTAGCCAGGGCATGCTAGCACCAAGGTGTTTAGTCAAAAGGATATAGAAAGTCAATTCACTTAATAGAGAAGGACTGCATACTGCCCTTACTCCCGATGTGCAACTCCCAAAGACTGGGATTTTTTTATCTACCGGTGTCAGTTTTAACAGAAGTTGTTTACATGGTGATGAAAGCAACAGATAATAAGCACATGTAAATAGACATAAGCCAACTGTAAATTAATTCCACTGGTCACAAGTGTATGAAAGTGGAAATACTGGCAAGAGGTAGCAGATGACAGGAATTTGATGGTCATGAGTACACGGGCTACACAAAACCCCACGGACAGATTGTCAATATGCTGGGGGGATTTCATAGTATGAGTCCTGTTAACAGTATCTATTGTTCCATGTTAATTCACATTAGTAAATAGTGTGCAATATATTTGGCTTGTTATTGGTAAAATACATTGGTACACTTCAATCTCATATTTTGAAATTATTTTTCACTGAAAAGATTACTTTTCTTTAAAAAAGTGCTATTTGAGTTAGAATTTGTAACACATTATTGTTCACATAATTTTAATTGCATTACAAGAAAGGAGGCATAGTTGGACACAAAAGCACATTCATCAAGTACCTGCTGTAAAATGCAAGTGTTCAAGTACAATATATTAATATAAACAAGTACCTACTTTCCTTATCTCCTTGTTGAGTCTGTTACTGAAAAGTGAAGGTGAAGAGAAGCATGATAATTAACTTCTTTATGCTAGATTTCTGATTGTGACTTGCCTAAGTAGTTTGGTTTAACTTTCAAAAATGCAAGTATTTGGTGAATATTAAAAATATGGTAATATGAAATAAGTGGAGTATGGCAGTGAATAGTTAAGGCATCTAGCCTCTAATCCAGAAGCATGAGTTTGTTCCAATCTCATGCTGAAAGCTGCCCCCTGCTTTAAATATGGTCCAGCTTTAAATATGCACCTGGCCATTTAGGGAAAGATGGTCAGAATTCATTCCATCTACCCCTTTTCCAGTGTGCCTTACTCCTGATAGTCCAACAGGCCTCTTGGCTCAAGCACACTTCTGACTTCTCACTTGAACATAATCTAGACTCCTCCATGAGTCATTTATTCTTTGGTTGTAATCCTTGCCCACCCAGATGTGGTATCCTGAACAGAACATTCCCTTTTTCTTTTTTTTTTTTTCATAAACAATACCTCTGCTACGGTATCAAAAAAGGGAACATTTGGAATACATTCACCTGTGCAAAGGATTGTTGCTATTATGCAGTAGGCTTATCTTTTGCATTCAAATTCCTTGGTTTTGGAGAATCAAAAGTAACATGTAAACCAGATCTAGATGCCCACAAAGTTGTTTCTTCTTTGTGGCTGGTGTTGTAAACAAAAGTGAGCTGGAGTCGAAGTGTAAGTTCTAAGCAACCTGTATGGTAGTAGTGAAGGAGCTGGCAATAAAATCTTCACCTCTATTCGAGTCTGCCTTCTCCATGATACTGAAATATGTTCCCTTTCAGTGGAAATCTCAGTTTCACTTGGACAATGGTAAGATGGCTATAATCCTGCAATGCAGATTTCATTTTGTTTCATAGCACACTTGTATTTCGTGCACCACTGCAGTAACTGTTGCATCTCTTAAAACTAAGTCCCTCATGGTTGTTCTATTTAGTGTAGCTTTATATAAGGCTCACAGCAGTGTTCAGGAAATATGGATTACTCCATAGGGAATTAGGTGGAATGAAGGAAAAATAATTCTTTTTCTAAAAAATTTCTTCTCCTTAAATAACATTTCGAAGCTCCTTTTATAATTTAAATTGTGGTGTTGTGTCGAGAGATAAAGTACTTAACATTTTTAAGCTATGACTTAACATTTTTTTTTATTCTTCTTTACTTCCATAGTAGACCAAGTCATAAGAACTACATCTTAAACAGTTTTAAATAGAAATGGATTCAGTGTCATTGCTAAGTCCATAATAAAAATTATTTTAATGATCCAAAGAGGTAAACAGACTATTGGATTTAGTCATAGGAACACAAATGTTCCACAGTAAGCTATTCTATATGTGTTGTGTGCATTTTTCTAATTTGGCATCCCCTCATTATACTGTGTCCAGCACTTCGGATTAATAAATCCCACTTCACAGAAGTTAAAATAATATTGAAATCCTGTCAGCTGTGGCTGACCAGTGGTTATGTTTTCCACAGGGTAATGCATTTGCAAGGACGTCAATCTCATTCCGCTGTGTGGCTCTCTTCAATGAACACTCTTCCACAATGGTAATAACAAGGCACATTCCTGTGCTTTCTGTGGGTCAGTGTCCTTGGCAGGTTTTGCAGCACATCTGTCTGAAGTATGCTCGACTGCAGAACTTGAACTTCAGCACCAACGGGCAATATGCCACTTTGTTCACATCTTTGCACTCTAATAATTAAGAACATTAAAGAGAGAAAAAAATTAGAAATCAAAACTAAAGTACAAAGAGAATTTGACATTTAACATGCTACTCCATCCATCCTTCTTGCTTTCTTTATAATTACTCTTTCTAGTCCAGTCTAGAGCATACAATGTATTTTAAAAAGCCATAAAAATGTTTGCAGGGCCTTCAGACATTTAGAAGTATACCCTCTTTGCCTTGGAAGAATTATCATTCATTCAGATAAATAAACACTTTAGACAGCTAGGAAATGTAATTTTTTTACAATACTTTTCCAGCTTCATTCTCAGGAGTTATTCTATCCATCCATGAGAGATTATTCAAAGTCTGACATGATATCACTATCTGGTACCACACCTCTGCATTTGTAAGAATCCTTGAAACAGAATGTGCACTGCAGATAACAGGAATGGAGAAAATGACAAGTGTTATGAATAATGGCACCAACAGTGTGTGTTCAGTGACCAAACTGAATCAGGGATTACACTTCAGGCTTGGTTCCACACATCTACAATTTCTTTTATGCTTGAGGGAAAGGCATTTTTTTTGCCTGTAACAGACACGTAAAAGCCTTTTTTCATAGCTGTGTTTTCCTCACATGCTGGGCTTACGGCCTGAGCAGCCTATGTCATACTGGCAGGTAACTCTCTCCCAGGAAGGGAGAACAGAGATCAACTCACAGAGGAAGGTCTCCTTCTTTTGAATCACATTTTGTGGAATGTATCTTAAGTGACTTTGGGGGTACATTACAGGAGCACTGCAGGGAATGGAAAAGTTTGGTCCTTGCTCTGTTCTTATCCTGATACAGTGGATATGGAGCTACATGTAAGAGTCCAGGGGCACACTTGGGTTCTACAGCTCAAATGTTGCTGCTGCAGATTTCCTCTTGACTAAAGTGAATATTGTGAGAGATTTTTAGTTTAAAGCATTTGCACAGTGCCTTCCAAACACATTAAAAATAGGGACTTTGTCAAGGAGCTTTGCTTCAAACATGGAAAGCTGCAAGAGATGTATATAGAGAAAAAGTAAAACCTGTAAGTTTGAATTAAAAAAATTAAGTGATGGGAAGAATGAAATTAGATTAATTTATCAGAATATTATTTGTCTCAAGAGAATGCTGTAAATTTTTACTCTTTTAAGGTTGCATTTGATACTGGATTCTTTCCATAATCTTTCTCAAATTACAGCAATTTCCAAAAAAAGCTGAATCAAAAGGTAATGAACAAATATCAGAACTTTGACCACTGTTATCTTTTGTATTGATTTGATAACTAGAAGTGATGACTGGAGGAAGCTACGATACTGTTGTTCAAGGCATGACAGAACAACAGTCCTTGACTCTGACATGTCCGTACACCAAATATTAAAGAGACAACAGACACACCAAACAGGTAAAAAAAGGAAAAAAGCAATACTGAAAAAACCACAATTGGCATGTACAATCCTAATCTCCTATCACATTATTTTTACTTTTGTGACAGGTAGGTATGGACAGGGTGTTGACATTTGCAAGCATACCGTAGTAGCAAGTTGAGTGCAAATCAGAATTTTTAGTATTTGAACCCATGAAAGCATTCATGAGGCTGAACTTATGGGTCTGTTCTGAACAGTATTTCTGATAATTCCAATATCCATGTTTTTAGCTAAGCAAGTAGAGGTCAGGAAATTATTTAAACTTTCATTTCATTAACACAGATACAGTACTCGCAATTTTTTTACTCCATCTACTCAACATTTTACACACTGCCTTTTTTTTTTTTTATTCTTAATTTGAAAACGTAATTGACTGCCAGAAAAGATACTGGGGATAGCTGTTTGAAACAGACATATTTCTCGATCACACATGGCCACTGTGTCTGACTGAGTTTAAAAAGCTCTTCACAAAAGAGGTCAAGTCTCTTCCAGAAATATTTCAGGTTCTCATGTTTGTGAAGACTACAAATATAGGAGAGGCAGATGGTGAACTATAAATGAAGAGTAAAAAGGTGCACTTGATCTTGACAAGATGTAAGAAGTTCACTCCCAAAAATAACCCTCATACACACTGTATTTAGTCAAATACAAGTAAAGCCACAAACTGCATTTTTGCTAAAAGTAGGATTTGAAATTATCCTTTTTCATGTTTAAGTTATCCCTCCTCTTGAGTAAAACTGGACCGGTTCAGCCAATGCTATTTGGACAGCATCGAGACAATATTCTGTAAGTTGCCCACAACTTCTGTTTTAAAAATCAGTTTTTTAATAGATATGGTGGCTGAAGAAGTAGCCAGTTCTTCATAGGACTGTGATTGAATGGAAGAGGTTTAGCAGAGCCCTTTTTTGCACCTAGTAACTACTGTAAGTAAGTTTCAATAAGCTACATGTATTAAACTCTCCCTTCCTGAAGTTTGTGGCTACATCAGACAATATTATGATATTAACTATCATTTTACAGTAACAAAATCACAGAATGTCACTGTGCCTCCAATGAAAGAAACTACAGAGGTGTATCACACAAAGTATAAGGAAAACTGAAATTACATGAAAAAAGACAATAGTTTTTCAGGTAAACTTTTAGATGGGCTTTAGCAGTTTAGATTCAGCAGACATATATGCACTTAAGAGAATAAAATAATTCTGAATACATATCAAATGGTGTGGTAGGTGCTGCTTGTAGTTCAATTTCATCAGCAAATGCAATGTTACCCTCATCAGTGGCAGCCCATCAAAACCACGTCTACAGTATTCTAAATCACCAATGAAAAATTTTGAAAAAACAAAGAGCTAAAGCACATGTAAAACGTGACAAGATATATTGTAACTTTCTTTTAGTATTTGAGTACCCCCAAAATTTTGAAACCTTTTTTACGCAAACAACCCATTACTTTCCCCAAGAAAATTTTTCCAAACCTTACCAGCATGATCATTACACTGCAGAGCGGCTCAAGCTTCCAAAAAACCCTCATGTTTTTAACTTCGGTTAGCAAAACTAAACTGTTCAGAAATTGTTGAATGGGCTCCATAGGCTGCAAGCACCGCAGTTTGGAAGCAAAGGGAATCAGGTTTGCTGGGGTTTGAAACAGGAAGCAAACCCACTCAGCTAACCTGACCCTGCTGCAAACCAGTGAGCTGTTGCTGAATTTGCTTTTGCCCCACAGTGGAGCCCAAAGCAGTGTTATGAGGTGGCATGTAGACAAAGTCCCCATGTGAAGGCAGGTAGGCTTTGTACACACGTGCACTCCTGAGCGGACAAAGCCTTTCTCTGGGAGACCTGACTCTTTCCTTGAAACTTAAATATTGATAGCCAGGTCACAACCTTTTTCCCTTGGATTCTTCCTAACCATGCTATTAAGTCTGGATGGCTGTCAGTAAGGAACTGGCTTTGCTCCTGGCTCTCTCAGAGTACAGGTCAAAGAGCTGACATCCATCTGGAATACCGTGTGATTTTCAACATTTTCTATTTGAGGATCCCAAGAATTTTCCAGTGAAGGTATAGGTCCCTAAAAAACACTACTGCCAACAGACTTACTGTTCATAGTTAGCCTGTACAGTTCTACTGTAATGAAGTTCACGGCCACCCGGTGTAGAGATCACACACAGAAACCCCGACTGCATTCTTCTATAAGAGATTAGCATATTTTCCTAAAAATACTGAAGAATTACTAGTGTAATTACTATAAATAACAATACGACCTTGTCATCTTGAAATTAAGAGGAGACGGGGACTGATTCACGCCCACTTATAAGTAATTTACTGCCTTCCTTACTTTGCACAAAAGTCAACATCCGTGTTTGGAAAGTATATATCATGTAGCCTTTCAGCTTTAAAGGGTAGAATATTTCCTAGACTGATAATTACCACTTAAAGATTACTTACGAACACTGAACAATGAAACAGAAGGAATAATAGGAATTAATAGGAAATAATAAGACTATTAATAGAAACATTAATATTAATAGAAACCATATAAATGATAGGAATTAAAACAGCCGACAAAAACTGTATTATGAAAATGTTTTCAAATGACAACATGGGATGATAAGCCTCTGCTTTAAATTAAAACTTCTAAGCAGTAAATGACGGTGCTCATACTTTGAACCATCAGTGTATTTTTGGGAAGATTTTAGTGTGCTACCATTTCATCACAGACATCTCTATTTGACAGACTTTTATGACAATTTTGAATCTATGGCATGGACATCGATGAATACAGTAGGCACTGAATGACCACCAAACCCAGGTAGATTGTAGGACAAACTTGCCTTTAAAAAAAAAATGAAATCTATGGTCCCAGTTTTTCAGTGAATACAGAATTTACTATTTTTTTGCCACCACATTGTTGTGTTTAACACTGATAAATCAGGCAGAAGGTCAGTAAATATGCTGTATGTCATGTATGCAGTACATCATGCTCCCACTGCTATTATGAACATTTCCACTGAAACAATAAAGAGACTAGAAAACCAATGACACAAACAACAGTATTTTGTTCATGACTTAGGCTATACATTTTAAGGATACTTTTTAAACAAAGAACCTGTATTTAGGTTTCCATTGACTTTACCACTGAACTACAATGACTAATCAAAAATAATCGTACAAAAAATAATTCACAGCCTGAGAGATGATGTCATATAGATTTGTACTAATAATTAAATGCAGTCATTCTGACCATGTCACTTTATTCTTTTCAGAATAAATTATATTAAGATGGCATACTTACCTTCTGTGTTGGAAATGGGAGTACTGTCACATTTACTTTCACACTGCTGCATTGATGGAGGTCTAAGAGTTTCTGGACACTCACTGGATGCTTGTCCAGTGTATGACAGGCACTGTACTGTTCTCATCTGTTGCCCGAGACCACACTGTGCAGAACACTTTAAAAAGTAAGGAAGATAAAAAATTTAGAAACTTGGATCCTATTTTTAAACACAGAGAAAATAATTTTCATAAAATGGTTTAGAACTTTTATTTTTGACAGTACATGCGAGCATTTGTCTTTCAAGGAAAAGAAAATGCAATGCCGTGTTGACTCCCTGAAAAGTTCAGATTTGAGGTATAAGAATATAATTCACACTATTTTGCATATCATTCTGAGTTTAAATGAATTTTTTTAAGAGAGACATAATCGCTTTAGAATAAAGAAGAAAAACCAAAAAGAACAAGAATTCAAATCTGCTAGAGGACCTTTTCGTAAGGAAGAAGTAAACTGACTTTCAAACAAAAATACTTTGTTTTTCCAAAACATTTTTAATTTCCATAACTAAACGGTTACAATTCAAGTACAGTATCACCTTAACATTAATGTGCATCTGAACAAGTACCATAAAAGAAAAGCTGACTAGACTAATATCACAAGTGATTGTTCCATGGTTAGTTAAGCTGAAGTGTTTTATTTTCATAAGTAGCAAATTACTCAGCAAACAGAAACTGAATCACTGAATTATTATTCTAAAACCAGTCCACTGATCACAATTGAGATGCAAAAACATAAAGAAAGAAGGAAACTTAGTAAATCATATTTAGAAACACTGCAGAATGGCAGCACTATTCAGCCTGTCCTGTAACAGTTTAACTTCCTGTATGGTAATTCAATGTATCTTATGTAAAACTATATTGATTTCAGAGTGGGGTTTTTTTCAGAGACAGATATAGGTATGCTACTAAAACAGGAATCGGCTTTGTATTTCCATAATGTTTCTCAAGGAAGTTAAATGCAACTTAAAAATACTAAAAAGAATGCTACATTGTTGTATCCCAAACTACCCTTCCAAAAAACGTAGGAAGGACTATTAAATTTTTTTACAGAAACTCATCCAGTACAAACGAGATTGTTCTCAGGAAATCGTTTTATAGTTTGGCAGACAAACATCATAAAGAATCACATTTCAGTCTGACACAAACAGGGGAGAAGCTTTTGTTTCAGTCATGGGAACTGCCATTTATCTGTTTCCAGCACTATCATATTCTAAAAGGTGCTAATATAGGAGGCTAACAGCAGTGAAGACTGGCATGGTCTATCTCACCTGTCCCCAGTCTCCAGTGACCCAGCGAGGAGGAGGACATCGGCCTAAACTGCAGCGGATGCGCACCGGCGGTTTGTTTTCATCTTGGCATTGCGCGGCTGGAAAGGTTTTTAGAAGATCGCTACTTTTGCACAGAACAATTCGGTGTTTGAATCCCGGGCCGCACTTTGGTGTGCACTGAAAAAATATTGGTACAAGTAAGTAACTAAAGACTCAGTAAAAAGCCAATAAAACTGTCAAAAATGTTATTATGTAAAAACAGCACAACATATTTATGATCTTATAACTAAACAATAATCATCATATAATAAATAATAATTTAAATAATAAAAATATTTAGAAACACAAACAAGCTGACTGATGATTACCTTATTAAGTACAAGCTTTTCTAAGTTTTAATTTTCTAAAAGTAGATTTCCTTCTCCATTTAAATTTAAGCTATGGTGTTACTATTTACTTTCATATATATGAGCCTTTAGGCTTAAGAAAAACACTACAGCCAAGTAAAAAGGTCTGCCACATGTAACACTATTAGGAAACAAACCTGAGTGTGCATTTCAGAAATTAAAAGTAATACCCTCTGTTCTAAATATGACCTTAGTACAGCCTTTATCCACCTCACTCACAATGAACACATTTTCCCTAAATATACATAAGGGAAGATAAATGACTCCATATAAACCCGATTACTCAGATATATAAAAAAATACTGTACCCTCTCCTTTCCCACTTAAATTTTAATTCTGTTTTCACCCACCTAGTTCTTGTTTTTCCTCCTTTTATCACTCTTGTGCTGTTCTAACAGCAAGCAGATAATAAATTATATAAGCAGGCCTAATGACCTCCATTTTCCCTCATCTTCCTTCCTATTGGTGTCCCTGCCATTCACCCTCCTTTTTGCTACTGACCATTAACTGTCACGTACAGTAGCACAACTGCAGGATGGGGTAGAGACAACTGCTAACAAAATTAAAACTCAAGACCTTCCCCAAATCAGCTCCTCTTTATAGGGGAGATATTGGAAGCACAGTTTTAGTATTCCCTACTGGCATGTTAACCTTTATCCCATAAACCCATCTGTAGCATCTGGACCAGAACCAATTTCTGATAGCATCAGTTTTACACACAGATTATGCTAAGCCTTTCAATATGCCTTTAATATGTAGAGACAAAACATTATCTGGGAAATAATACTATGTGGCACTGGAGCAATGTTCAAGAGGTCGCATACCACACATCCAAAACAAGTCAATATATAAATGGGGAAAAAAGAAACACCCCCAAAATAGATTTTCAAAAAAAATTAATTGATTGATGCAAACTTCACTGTTGTATGCCTAATCCTGAAGCACCTCTGACTAACCTACAGAAGTTTTAAAAAAGCTCCACAGTACTATGTAAGGATATACACTATGAATGTGTAAAGATTTATATCCACATATCTACATATACCTCAAAACAAGATCTTTAAGGAAATCTCCTAGAGAGAGGCACTTAAACTAGTCAATACAAGTCAATTTGGGTTTATCCCAAATCTTATCTCCAGTTGTACTTAGGATCTTAAACTAGGCTGCAAAAAGATTGGTCCTGCAATTGGAGTTTATAATCCCGAAATGCAAAATGGATGTATAACCACTAAAATGTAACCTTATCTTTCCTACCCTGTTCTATTTTTTTCTGTCAAGGTATGGCCTCCTTATCAGAATTCCAATACAGAGTAACAAGGTTCAAACATCCTCACACTGAAGGGACTTTAATCCTAAATCTTGTGTACACTGAGCGCCTTCCTACTAGAAAACTATGAAGGAGGGAAGTGAGAGAAGAAAGATCTCTGACAGAAATACAAACATAATGGTAAATAGAGATCAAAAAAGAATGACAATGAATATGTGAGGTCTTCAGTGTCATAATCTGACACTCGTCAGTTCTGGTCCAAATTCCAAGGAATGTTGTGTCTATTTTATCCCATACAAGCATTTAATGCAAAATGTATGACTTTTTAGTAGGAAGAAGAAGCAAGTGCCTCTTCCTAGCTGAATACTTAAAAATCACATCATTCTGTCAAAAACAAACAGAAAAGTGACAAGGTTGAAAGGACTTTGTCAAAATGTCAAAACCCAATGTGCCCACACAGTTTCATAATCTCTAGAATATGTTAGCAAACAAGCGAGACTTTGGGGACCAAAATTTGAGTCTAGGAGCATCCCTTTTCTCGTACTGCTTGAAGACACATTCTCTTATCTAAGATGCCATCTGAGAAAAGTCTTTCAGCAACTAGTACCAACATCCCTGTACTCTTTTTTTGGAGTTATAGTAAAAATTCTACTGAATAAGATGGACTACATCTGGTGGCCAGAAATGAAATAAGAAAATAGGTAGTAATACCAAATCACTACAAATAAAAAGCGTAAGTTAAATTTAACAAAAACAGTGTATGTCTCCTAAGCAAATGCAAATACCCAGAGAACCAAATGAGGAAGAAGTATCTTCCACTACTAATTGTTCCTAGAATTTCTGACTCCTTTCCTCCAATTCATGAGCACAAATAATGGAAATTAAATGCCCTTGTCTGACTAAGGCTCTTCTCAATAAATATTTTTTGCTGGTTATTTTATTATTACTATTATTATTATTATGTTGAAAAATATAAGATAAATAATTTATAGTGGGTAGATTAATTCTGTCAAAGCTCAACTATTGCAAAGTCTGAAAATCTTTATGGCAAAACTGGCATTACCTGAGAATGACTACATTCCAGTAGGCTAGATACTGTCAGCTTTAATTTCAATTTGATAAAAACACTTTTTCATTTTCCTGAGGACTTCATTTAATCTTTAGGTTTACCAAATGTTTTTCTCTAACCCAAAAGATACATAATTTCTTTTTAATTCTCACTGAAAACTTTGAAAATGTGTAATTATACTAATGTATAATTACACAATTGCATGAGCAGATAAAGGAGTTCTATAATTGTTTTATTTATATTATTTATTACTTGCTTTGAGTATTAAAAGGAAACTTTCCAAGTTGCACTCCAGAGAAAACTAGCAAGGTTTGCCATTGATTTCAAGGGAAAGAATATTCTACTCTTAACTTTTTGAGTTCACTCTTGTTTTCGTTTTTATGCTTCTGTCAGAAAATCATATAAACATACATATAAAAATGTTTACACTTATATTACTACAGGGATTTTAATACATTATATTTCTAGGAACAATGAAGAGAAAAAAGAAGCTATTTTTCTCATTATATTAAAATGGTATCATCAGTCAAGACAGTTTGCCAAGATACAAACAAAATCCATACCAGAAAGAAGCTGGCACTTTTTCACAATCTTGATTAAAAACCATCACAGCCAGAAGTTTATCAGAGTTTGAATCTTTAGATTAGAATGATTTTGTTCAAAATCATAATTCACTTCTGCTGTATAAAAGGCTGGGTATGAAGGCCTTAAAAAGTTGTTCAAGCATGAGGATGGCAAACAACAGGAGAGTGAGAATATAAGCAAAAGCATTTTTCTGATAAATTAATAAGAACAAAAAAAATACAGAATTTTACATATTTTAGAAGATTTCTGATATAAAAACTCACTAAAATGGCATTCACTTAATAGTTCCTTACAGAAAAAAAACCAGTTGAACAGTACAGCAAATTGATACATTTTTCTTTTGTTAAAAGTAAATATAGTAAGTGTATATGGTAATAATAAAAAGAAAACTCTCTACAGAAGTTGTTTCTTCAGCTAAGAATAACAGATGGAGAACATACAAATGTGAAATTCAGACAGAAAGCAGATGAACAACAACAGCTTCCACGGGAGCTTACAGCACTGTAATGCTCAGAATTCAGTAATTCTACTGAAACTACCAAAACTAGCAGGTAGGACAGGTAACTAACTGATTTATGTTATGGTCTACAGAAAGAACTGGAAAACCATGAAGACATTAATAATTGAAATGCAGTGAATTTTGGCAGTATGGCATGCAAGAGGACACATTTAAAAAAATTAAACAAGAGGGATTAGGATCTGCATATATTAACAGAGTGTAAAATGACTTTAGCTAACCAGTATGTTATAGCTGTGGGAGAGAAGCAGCTTATTTAGAGTATACTGACACACTGCAGGTTATGAGCATTTTCGTAAGAGGCAAGAAACAAAACATTGAGGCACAGGTGAAACCTCCTCTGGGACAATATATTCATTTAACTCTAGTCATCCATTCCAAGGACAACTTCAAACTGAAACATGAAAGAAGAATGTGATCAAGATTAATTAATTAATGATGAAAGGAAAAGGAAAGGAAGAAGCTGGAAAGGAAGAAGCACTGTTTCAGACAGCACAAGCAAATAGGTATAAACTGGCATGAAAATAGAACAGTAGAACACTTCTTGCAATTCAGAAGTTGAAGTTGAGTGATATTTTCCAAAGAAGCAATAGGACAAACCCACAAATTCACTAATTTTAAAACACAGTTTGATCAAATTATGAAACCAACTATATTATATGGCTGCATTTGAAAGCAAAGACACAGACATGGAAACTCAGGAAATCCTAACTTCTGTGTACTCCAAAGGGTACATTGAGATAAAAAGCAGGGTGAGATAGGAGTCTAGAATAGCAAGAATGTGCAAAAGTATACAGACACTTTTGCACTCCGATTTGCATGAGATGCAGTTCCATTCAAAGGTATTTGTCTTTCCTTTCAGCTGCACTGGTTCAATTTTAATACCTGAATAAGTATAAGGTATACTATAATCTTGGCTTACACTATAACAGATATCATATTTAACAACATATTTAATAAACAGAAAACCAAATTTCAGGTCTGCCTCTTGAAGCTTTTTGCTAAGAAACATGATGCTTTACATCAGCATCATTACTTCAGGAAAAAAAAGAAAGCAGTTTATTATGGCTTCTGATATCGTAAACCCATCACCTCTACTATTCAGCTATTTGCCCGTTCAATAAACAATAGAAATGGAAATTACTTTTTACTTTAAACTAACTGCTTCATACTATATGGCTGATATAGGGTTTCTTGCTTCACTGGATTTTTTTTTACTACTTTACTATTCTCTTTTGTGTTTTACTGTTTTTCTCCTATGATTAATCAAAACATGTCATAATCATTTGAAAAAAACCCAACAGAACTGACAGCACAGAAGGAAAGAAAAAAAGAAAAACTGCTTCAATATTAAACCCATGAGGTTTAGAATTTTTTATTAATCCTTTGCTTAGCAAGCAGCGGCAGAAAATGTACTAATGTTCAGTGGTCAGAGCTCCTGTCTCCACTATTACCAATGAGCTAACACAGCAAAATTTCCTTACTTCTGACCAGTCCAAAGCAACCCACTGTGGGGGACAGGACTGATTGTTACAGGGCTCTTTTTCAATAGGCCGATGTGTTAAACAGTTGGTATTGTCCAGTGTCTCCTCCTCAGAAGGTCCGATCTTTCTGATACAGAGAACCGTTCGCGAGCGCATTCCTCCATCACAGGTCTTACTGCATTCTGACCAATCTCCTATGAACCATCTGGACAGAAAACATCAGGAGACTCAGTTAATGCATTTCAGAAACCGAGCAGGTAATTGCACAAACCCAGAGTGCAAATAGCTTAAATTACTAAACCTAAATAATTATTAAAAATACACAATGAAATAAAGTAGAAACTTACGAGTGTTTTTACTGAACATTTTAATTTATGCCCCACTGCAATCATATCTTCCAATAATAACACACTACTCTGTATTTTTCTAGAACAGCAATTTCCATCCTAGCCTACAGCAGCTAGAAAGAAGTGTTGAGCCTGACAAAATTGCAGTTATTTAAGTAGGTCTGTACTTAACTTGCCTGAAATTATTTCTCTGAAAGTGGTTTGCAACTGGAAATGTTTGGGAACCATTGCTGTAAGTTACATCACAGGTTGAAAGCCAAGCTGTTTGACTCTCTTGCATCATTACAATAAAATAATTTGATCTCAAAATTGGGCTTTCTGAGAATTAATTCTCACCTCATTATGAAACATTTCTGAAGTTTTTTTAAAAAGTCTACACTGAGAAGCAAAATATTCTTATTTGAGCAAGGAAAGCAAACACAAGCAAAACATTAATTCATCACATAAAAAATGACCTCAACAAATATTTTAAAAATTTAAAGCAATGTATGATACATGCTAGAGGGAACTTCCGAGCGTTTCTTCATGTGTGGTAGAAGTCAAGAGCTGTAAATATTACTTTGTGTTGCTGCAGAGACTAAAGCAGCTACAATTACATTACAGCAGACTGTGATGTTATTTCTTTTTTCCTACTGATGAACGGTTAATGCAGCTCAATTAATTGGAAAAACTTCTTCATATTGTCAAGACCAATACTGGTCTTCAGTATTTCATATGTTGATTAGACACCCGCCTGAGTCATCCTTGCAAAGGATGACGGTGCAGTCTAGTATGCTATCACATGTTGCCAACACGCAAAAAATGCCAGGCATGTCAGTCACTGTGGATGGTCCTTGGAGGTGGCTCATAAGATCTGTCAATTTTTCAAACTGTTGTCAAAAAAAAAAAAAAAAAGTGCTGCTATCCACTCCTGTGTTACACAGTATGTAATATATTTTAATACAAAACTAGATCGATGGAGAGATGGAAACAAATACGCCGTATTCTGTCATTACTTTCCCAGCAAAAGGAAATTAGTTTGTAATTCTTCAAAGTAGCTTATGCTTTTACCACAATAGGGAGAATGTGAAGCCTTTCAGAGCTTTCAAGAGGCTGAAGTGTTAATTTTTGTTTAGTCTTATGATTTGCCCAAGTGCCTTTGCTCTCATGTACATTTAATATTTATAGTGTATGACAAGACAGCACTATTCAATAACTCATAGAACAATAGGAATATTTTATTGAAATCTAAAGTTTAAGAGTTCCTCATTGTAATAATAAACAAAATATTGTGAACATAATCTGCTGCTGCTCAAGGACTTCAAGTATAATGTAACTGGCATTCAGAAAGTGTAAAATTTTCATTGCTTTTGGTACGCATCAGCAGTGGAATTGTGCTAATTAAAAATGGAAATATTTGGCCACTTTATGTAAAGACTAAGTCAGACTGCACGATAAAACTTTCTGCCAAAAGGGTCAAACTTCTTTTGGATAACTATATGTTATTTGAGCAGCCTTCTACCAGACTACTCGCAACATGAGGAATCAAGAACCCTTCCTTAGGAGTCTGGCACTTTGTATTCACCCTGTGGGGAACATCAGAATGAAGGCAGATGCGGGCTTAACTGCCCTGACATACTGAAGTAGATGATGATTAATACACACTACCCACTATCTGAATCTTGAGGACTTGTCTCCATGTTCATCAATGTCCCTGCTGTATTGGATGGAGAATCCAGAAGTGTTCCACTTTGTGGACTGTGGGGTTTTTTTGTTGTTTGGGGGTTTTTTGGTTGAGTTTTTTGGTTGTTGTTGTTGTTTGGCGTTTTGTTGTTGTTGTTGTTGTTTTTGGTTTTTTGTTGTTGTTTTGTTTATTTATAGTTTTTGTTTTTTAAGTAATGTCAGTGAAAAAAAAAAAAGAAAATTTAACCAGTTTGGAATAACTCTGTAAATGCTACTTTCTAAGACATTAATTTGTTAATAATTAAGCCACACGAAAGAAGGGATAGGGATGTGTTTGGTAAAAGGGAACTGATCAAACATGACCACTTCTCAAGTCCTGCTCTCAGGTAAATGGTGTGAAAGTTTAGTTGTTGCACTTAAAGCCATGCTAAAACAGTGTTACCCAAACAGAGTACAAATGCACATCTTTGCAGGATAAACATGTATTTACACACAGACTGTGGGGACAATGATTTTGACCTAGTTTAGACCTGTTTGTGAAGAGAGCACATTCACACTCAAGGAGACAGCAGTGCAAAGGCTTCACTTTGCTCTGTGCCAAATGAGTAAGGTATACGACACAGCAGAAGTAAGTGTAGAGGACATTGCTTTGTCATGCTGCAACCAGGCACCACAAGAAGGAAGCAGCTGATACCCTAGGAAGAACCTGGCTTCATGAACACGTGTTAGGATTTTATTAGTGCACAATAATCTTGCCCCATTCCTCCCAGTGTCCTTCATGCTACAATTTAGAAGTTTCCAAGAGACATTTACAAGAGACCACAGTGTTGTGCAGTTATCTACACTGAATCATCATTAATGATTTTCATGCTCAGTTGGAATACAGCTACAGATTATCACCAAAGTCAAACTAACCAAAGCTTGGTAATCAATAAACTGTTTCTGTCTTTGACCTTTTCCACAAGTTTTATTTGTCTCAAAACATAAGAGAAGCTGTTGTGCACATGCTAATATTATTCTCTAATGCAAAATACAACTGTTTCTAAACAGCTTTTGTAGTAAGAATAAGCTATGCTGTAGGTCCTTGCCACACTTCATTTTCAATCAAATGAGCTGCTGTGTTTTTAATTATCTTTTCAATATATAACATATAGCTATCTTTAAAAATAAATCTAAATAGCAGTAATCACGTAGGCACCTAATCCTTAAAAACACAAACATTACTGTACAACACTGAGCATGCTGGAGAGAAGGTTTGACAAAACTATTATCAGGAAGTGGTTTGGTCTGTTAAGCAGGTTCTGCATTTGCCACTTCTCACACGAACACTTCAAACCAAATTTTAATATAACATACTTTAAAATATGGCAAACATTTAGGATGCAAAATTACTAATGTAGGTAAAGTTATTCTCACCTCAACATTCTTCTGTCATTCGTTGCCTTTAGAATGGTCCCCAGTTCTACTCTCTGCACTACTCACTGCATATGACACTCACACTCTAAGAAACTGTTTTGCTAGTCTCTTTTCACTTAAAATGTATGAGCTGTTCCTCAGTCAAATCAGACTTCCTCTAGCTAATGAATTTTCCACAGCTGATTACATAGGGACAAGACAAAACAGAAACCATAACCAAAAAACCAAACCCAAATATCCTTTCTCATAAGACAGGACATGAAAACTAGATCAGAATTTTATACACATTTGTTCAACCGGATTTATTACAGTTTACGAGGAGTTTTCTATCTGTGCAAAAAAGCTGTCCATCTTAGTGATTAATGACTTACTCAGGTGGGCAAGGCTCAGTGTTGCAGGCTCTTTGGTTTTCTGGAGGCTTACTGTCAGGGTCACAGTAATTGTTTTGTACAGTGGAGCTGTCATCCAACCTTTTACACACCACCTCTTGTTTCTGTACACCTTGGGATGAAATGAAAGACCATTGATTAACTAACCATTCTTGCTCTTGTACTTGCTCAGGATAAGTGTATTTCACCTACTGATTATTAATCCTACCATCCCACTTTAAACTGTCTGAAAGCTGCAGCAGTGTGAATTTCAATTGACTGACTGACCCCTTACTACAATAAAGCTTTTATTTTCCTTCAATTTTAGGCTACCCCACTGAGAGAGGATTTTAAATTGCTGTTGTTTACTAAAACAAAGGGAATATATTTATAGATTTACAAACAGATTGTTTTTATTTTTGTATTGCACAAAATCCATTTTCTGTCTGCCATCCTCTCCCAGTAAAGACATTTAAATTTCCAGAGAAAACATCACCAAATAGAAAGTGGTCACACTTCACTGCAGAATTATTGTTTATTGTGCTCTGGTTTAAA
Organism: Cephalopterus ornatus; assembly: GCA_013396775.1. NCBI lineage: Eukaryota > Metazoa > Chordata > Aves > Passeriformes > Cotingidae > Cephalopterus > Cephalopterus ornatus. The sequence continues at coordinate 1,038 of VZRE01015566.1, read as the reverse complement.
ATAAACCAGCAATACTAGGAAACAGTGTTGCATTTTTATACATGTTATTCTACAAATTTTCTTCATGAAAGTAACAGAAGTATAAGTCAACACGAAAGGTGCAGGTTGTCTCTGTGAATACTCATTTTGTCTGGCACTTCCAGCTCTTCTTTCATTACTAACCATAAAAAGGACAATTCAGAATTGATTATTCCCAAAACATAATGACATATCACTGCCACGGCAACATTATAAGGTAGTGTATTAAACAGATTTTCAGTTGGCTTTTTTTTTTTTTTAAACAGGGCCTAAAGAAAGGCAGTAAAGAACCACTGATATGACAACAGTGTATTGTTGTTAAGACTAGCACACACTGATTCCTCTCTCTTGAAAAAAGCTGTATGATGTTCATTAACGTAAAAAGACTGTGAATTTGTAATTCACATGCAGTCTTTTATTGAACATGCCTAGTTATAATTCTGAAATAATGGGATTATTTGCATTATACAAGTTGCAAAAAGCCCTGTCTGTAGGAGCAATTATTTAATTTTTTCCAAAATGTGAAATGCATACAACCAAATGGGGATTAAAACCTCCTGGCTTCAAATATCTGTCAACTTTACTTTACAACCATCTCTTCATTTGAAGACATGCACAGAATCATAGAATCATAGAATGGTTTAGGTTGGAAGGGACCTTAGAGATCACCCAATCCCCCTGACTTAGCCAGGGTCATCTTCCAATAGACTGAGGTTGCTCAGAGCCCCATCCAACCTGGCCTTGAACACTCCCAGGGTTGGAGCATCCACAACTCCCGTGGGTAACCTGCTATACTGTCTCACCAACTTCAGTAGAGAATTTTTTCCTAATATCTAATCTGAAGCTGCCCTCTTTTCGTTTGCTGCCATTCCCTCTTGTCCTGTCCATATAGGAAGTCCCGCTCCATCTTTCCTGTAGGCCCCTTCAGGTACTGGACAGCTGCAATTAGATCACCCCTAAGCCATCTCTTTTCCACGCTGAACAAACCTAATTCTCTTAGCCTTTCCCCTCATAGGTGGA
>VZRE01015565.1:0-19254 GCA_013396775.1 Cephalopterus ornatus | reverse complement strand
GTTTGTGTCTTTGTTTACGGGCAACAAAATGAGAACAGTAATAACCTTGTTTCACTCACCAGCCTGCCAAGCTAATGAAGAATGGAACATTCAGTGAAGCAAAAAATCCATAGCAATATTACCCCAGATAATATGACTTCATGAGGACCTGTTATACGTCACTAGGACCTCAATATGCTGTGAAATCCATACCTAATATATATGTACAATAAGAAATAAAAGTGTGAGATTAATCTCATGTAAGTTTAACCATCAAAAACTTAATTGCCAAGCTTAGTAAGTTGATGCCTCTCTTTAGAGAATATGGAGAGAGAAGCACTACTATTGAAAACAATATGACCAAAGCTATTTTCTACAAAGTGTGCATTTAGATGTTCAAGAGAACCTGTAGATATTTGTAATTAGATGAAAATCTTTCCTTTCATGTGGTCATATATCATTCTAAAGAGGAGATAAGAAGCTGTCAGTCTACAGCACTCGTAAAACTTGTATGACAATACAAACAGCCTAAAGTGACTAGCTTAGACTCAATGACATACCTGACACAGTATGGCCTAAAAGTTTTTTCTTCAGTGATTCCAGAATCATGGAATAATAGAATAGTTTGAATTTGAAGGTATTTTTAAAAGCCATCTCATCCTGGCAATGAGATGGGACTTCTACTAGAACAGGTGCTCAAAGCCCCATCCAGTCTGACATTGAATGTTTCCAGGGTTGAGGCACCTACCACTTCTCAGGGCAACCTGTCTCAGTGTTTCACTACCCTCATTGTAAAAAATTTCTCCCTTCTCTTGGTCTGAATCTACTCTCTTTTAGTTTAAAACCATTACTCCTTATTCTATCATAACAGACCCTGGTAAAAAGTCTGTTCCCATCTGTCTTATAAGCCTCCTTCAAGTAGTGGAGGGCTGCAATAAGGCCTTCCCAGAGCCTTCTCTTCTCCAGGCTGAACAACCCCAACTCTATCAGCCTTCCCTCACAGAAGAAATGTTCCAGTTCTCTGACCGTCTTCGTCACCCTCCTCTGGACCTGCTAATAGGTCGGTATCTTTCCTGTACTGAGGACCCCAGATCTGGATGCAGTACTCCAGCTTGGGTCTCACCAGAGCAGAGGGAGAGAATGAATTCCCTCTCCATGCTGGCCATGCTTCTTTTATTACAGACCAGGATATGGTTGGCTTTCAGGGCTGTGAGCAGTTCATGTTCTGCTTTTCATCCATCAGCACCTCCAAGTCATTCTCAGAAGGGCTGATCTTGACCCATTCATCCTACAAACTATAATGATAGTGGGGATTTCCCTGACCCAGGAAGGACATTGAAATTTGACCTTGTTGAATTTCATGAGGTTCCCATGGGCCCACTTCTCAATCTTATCCAGGTCCCTCTCAATGGCATCCTGTCCCTCAGGCATGTCAACCACAGCCCTCACAGAATAATTAGGATTGGAAAAGACCTCTAAGATCATCTAGTCCAACAGTTAACCTACCACTGTATTTATCACTTAACCATGTCCCCAGGTGCTACATCCACACACCTTTTGAACACTTACAGGGATAGCAATTTCATCACTTCCCTGGGCAGCCTTTTCCAGTGCCTGACCACCCTTTCAGTAAAGAACTTTTCCTAAGATCTAATCTCCTTCAGCTTGAAGTTACCTGCAGATTTTCTGAGGATGCACTCAGTCCCACTGTTTCTGTCACTGATGAAGATATTAAACAAAAGTGGCCCCAGTATGGACCCCTGAATGACACCAGTCATTGCTGATTTTCATCTGGACCTTGAACTGTTGACTTTCTAAGTACAAGGATCGAACCAATTCCTTGCCCACTAAACAGTCCATCAAATCCATACCTCAACTATCTAGAGAGAGGATGCTACAGGGGATTGTGACAAATACTCTCCATAAGTCCAGATAAAAGACATCCATAGCTCTTCCCTTGTCCACTGATGTAGTCACTCCATTGTAGAAGGCCATTAGACTGGTCAGGCAGGACTTGCCTTTGATGAAGCCATGCTGGCTGTCTTGAATCATCTTCCTGTCCCCCATGTGCTTTAGCATGGGTTCTAGGAGGATTTGTGCCATGATCTTCCCAGGCACAGGGGTCAGGCTGACAGGTCAGTAGTCCCCAGGGCCTTCCTTTTATAAAAATGAATATGTTTCCCTCTTTCCACTCAACAGGGACTTCACCTGACTGACATGACTTTTCAAATACAGCAGAGAGTCGGTTGGCAATTACATCAGCCAGTTCTCTCAGGGCTCTGGGATAAAGTTCATTGGATCCCATAGATTTATGTAGGTTCAGGTTTGTCAGGTGTTGTCAACCTTTCTAATCCTTACTGCCTTATCTTTTCAACCCTAGATATATGTACAGACTGGGGAATGAGATGCTGGAGAGCAACGCCATGGAAAGGGACCTGGGGGTCCTGGTCAATGGCAAGTTGAATCTGAGTCAGCAGTGCCCTGGCAGCCAGGAGGGCCAACTGTGTCCTGGGTGGCATCAGGCAAAGCACTGCCAGCAGGTTGAAGGAGGGAATTGTCCCATTCTGCCCTGCACTGGTGTGGCCTCACCTTGAATATTGTGTGCAGATTTGGGCACCACAATACAGGAAAGATATTAAGCTGCTAGAGAACATCCAAAACAGGGCAACAAAGATAGTGAAGGGCCATGAGGGGAAGCCATATGAGGAGCAGCTGAAGGTACTTGGTCTGTTCATCCTGGAGGAGACTGAGGGGAGACCTCTCTGCAGTTACAACTTCCTCATGAGGGGAAGAGGAGGGACAGACATTGATCTCTTCTATGTGGTGACCAGTGACAGGACCCAAAGAAATGGCCTGAAGTTATGTCAGGGGAGGTTAGATGTTAGATTGGTTGTTAGAAAAAGGTTCTTCACCCAGAGGGTAGCTGAGTGTTGGAACAGGCTCCCCAGGGAAGTGGTCACAGCACCAAGCCTGACAGAGTTCAAGAAGCATTTGGACAATACTCTTAGGCACATGGTGTGATTGGTGTGACTCTTGGGGATAGTCCTGTGCAGAGCTAGGATCTGGACTCAATGATCTTTGAGGGTCCCTTCCAATTCAACATATTCTGTGATTCTGTGAAAGAAGGTGTTAGGAACCTAAGCCTTCTCCTTGCCTGCTGATATTCATTTGCCAGCCTTGCTTATCGGTGAGGGTATAATTTCTTTGACCTTCGTTTTCTAGCAGACATACCTGTAGAAGCCTTTGTTATTCTATGTGTCCCTTGCCAAGTTCAGTGCCATCTATGTCCTGGTCTCCCTCACCCCATCCCTACACAACTGGGCAGCATCCTTGTGCTCTTCCCAGGCTACCTGTCCCTGCTTCCAGTGCCCTCTTGCCCTTTAGATTGATCAGCAGCTCTTGCTTGACTCAGCCTTTTTGGTCTCCTACTTTTCTTGCCTGATTTTTTATGCCCAGGGATTGGTAGCTCTTATGCTCTATAAAAAGTGTCCTTAAAGATCTGCCAGTTCTGTTCTGCCACCTTGCCCCTGAGGGCTGTTCCCCAGGAGATCATATTGACTAATGCCTTGAACAGCTGGAATTTTGCTTTCCCAAAATTCCGTGTCCTGACTTTACTCTTTAACTGACCCATATCCCTCAGGACTGCAAACTACACTAGTGCACGATTGCCACAGTCCAGGCTGCCATCAATCTTGATGTCTCCAATTAGCTCACTTGCTCTGGTGATCAGCAAGTTCACTATGGCACCCCCTTTGGTTCGGGTTGTCTATTACCTGTCTTCAGAAGTTACCCTTAATACATTCCATGAGTCTCCTGGATTGCCTACAGCTTGCTGCACTACAGAAGTTTTAAATGTTCCTCAGTCTGGACAAAATCATTCTGGAAATCTCATAGTTTTGCCTGCACTGTAAACTTTTCGACAGATCTTCCGTGGAACTTGCAAATCACTTTGCATTTTGCATTCTCTCATAGTGCTGGTTTTCGGATGCTTGCGAAACCCATCTTCATCAGCTCTGTATCTGAAAAAGATTAATTACTTTTTAACAAAACAACACTCATTTTCCTCACTCTAAAATTCTTTTTCACTCTTACCAGATTTCTTTCTAGGTTTCATGAAAAAAAAAAAACCCTAAGTCATTTAATTTGTGAAGTTACCTTCACATCTCAAAATTTGTAATAGGTGATTTACTACCTCCTGAAACATTCCCAGGGCATTCATGACTCACAAAGGTATTAATTGGGTCTGAAACCTCTGTGGGTGTCTCAAAAGTAGTTCTTGCTTTATCTGCAAGTGTTAGTTTCATGTGGTGACATCAAAATGCTGGAACCAAACTACTGAAAGATTTTTCTCCTGACCCTTTAATGAGTTAATCAGCTCAGTATGGAAATGCATAGCTGCCTTCAATTGACTGAAGTTTTCTGTAGTCAACATAATCATTTACTTACCATTAGATTTATTCTTTTTTTTTTCAAATTCTGATTAAGATGTTCAAATAGTATGTATATTGATCATCCACACCAGCATTCAGAATGTGATATTTACATTTTTACCATTATCTTACGTAGTAAGAAGCTGTTCCGTGGAAACACTCTGGAACCACATTCCAGCCTTGCATCCAGCAATATTTTTCTTTGTCTTATTTTTCAGGAACAACATAGTAATCAAGGGCTAAATCAATGGCTCTGATGTCTGCCTTTTTGCTACACACAGGTTCTTTTCTCTAATACTGCCTTCAAATACCTAACATACGAGGATCTTAAAGACATTTATAATATTGGACATTATTCTATGATCTTATTTCTGATTACTTATTTGCCCTCTGCATTCAGAATGGTGGCTCTTACCCAGAGTTCTAGTTTTAGTCTAGGTTGAAACAGAAGTCCACTAACAATTTGGAAAGTTCATTTTGACTGTGCCTTTCTGAGACATTATGCTTAGCTGAAAGAAGAGTAATTTGTTACATTCACATAGTAGCTATAGGAGGTATCTTTATCACTGCGAGAATCTAAATTTCCTAATACCCATTCACTATCAGTATCTGAATATTTTTCAAGATTGTCCATTTTCTTATCATAACACAGGTTTTAAAAATATTTTTCAATGAAATTCTCTTTCAACATAACATAAAAAATATAATTTATAAGAAATAGTCATTAATATGCAAAAATTCCAGATTCTGCGTGAGATGGATTTTTTCTGTTGTCTATACTACCTGGGTGATGATGAGCAGTAGCCTATATAATTTCTCCAGTATATGCTTTCTTCCTGTCAGCACACCTAATTATGTATAGAGCGAAGTCTGTTCACAATGTGAGTTCAGTGTCACTAGGCTTTTCCAGTGTCAGTGTCCTCAAGCATGTAAACGATACTGAGAATTTCTGTTAGTTATCGACTGTATAAGTAACTTCTAATTTCTTTCTGGCTTCTGGCTTCCATATGACTGGGAAATTGGCTCTTCAGCAGCCTTTGCCTCCACTTAATTTGCTAATGCCATCTGACTTAGGCTAGTTTAGGCACTGAAAGTGGTCTAGCCACAGCAGTGTAGGACTCCACAGGCTAATTTCTTTTTATTTCCTTCTCATTGAGAAGCTTGTTTACAGCTAGTTGGTGTATGTCTTTATTGTGTCTCAACATAGAGATACTATTTGGCCTCTTCCTTTAAAAATCTGTTAGGACAGAAGGCAGTGACACTAAGGACTGTGGAATTAGTGCTACCATGAAGCAGATAATAAAACTGAAAATATAACTTTGAGGATACTACTGTTTATCTTATTCCAGTAAATTTAGACAGGTAAGTTCTTTGTTAGAAGAAAACAATTCTTAATGTCTCTCTGTTGTTTTCATAACATGTGTAGCTTGCCTGGAAGGGACAGAAGGAAATGCAAGTGCTTTTTTTATTTACTTTGTCTTAGGGAAAAACAGAGACCTGATTAAAGAGGAGTAGGAGAAGGAAAGTCTCTCTGGGCTCTCTTCTGTAACATAACATCTCAGTGGTTGCTGGAATCACAGGCTCTTTGGGTCTTTCACACTGTTAGTTATAAATCCTCTTCTTTAGACCCAGGAGCCTGGTTTAAAATCCAAGGAGCTTATAAATGTTACCTTAATGCTATTCCCTCAACCATGCTGAGAGGAAAATGAACTTGCTTACCCTGTTTATTGCAAGCCATATTCTGAAGCCTTCATTTACCTCTGGCAGTCATGCAATTGAGCCAATTTCTGTGATTGTTCATTATTTAGCCTTACATTCATAGCTGGTGAGAGACAGCATTTAAAATATATCAGATGCTCAACAGCCATAAAATGCGCCATTAAAAAAAATCCTAGTCCATGCTAAAAGTTTTGATGTTGAGTCTAGCACTTGTAGTTCAGACTGATTGAAGTACATAGGAAGTACAATAAAGTGCAAGTTATCTCTGTTTCACATAGAAAACACTTGCTTTTTTATAATGAAAATGATAGTGTGGAGGAGCATGCTAATTTTATCCTATTGTAATCACATTATATACGTAGTAGGAAGGGTGTTTGTGCAATGAGATGGCTGTATATTCATCCTTAAATATATTGCAGCTCCAAGTATCCATGAATGGCATAGATCCTGCCCCAGGAACTGGAGTCTCATCTGTGGCTGTACAAAACCTTAGCTTTATGCACCAGAATTTTCTAACTGCCAACAAGGGGGATTAAAAAAAAGAAGTAGTTTGCCTACTGAGAGATTCATACTTTCCTGATATGTTGGCTAATAGGTCGTGCTAAGTTAATTGAATGTTGTAAAATACTTAAGCTCAAATAGATTTTTACAAGAACAATAGTACAAAAATCTGTGTCTTTCTAAGAAATGGTCTTCATAGATACCTTTGATTCTTTTTGGAAAAATATTTTGTTCTGCTTTGGTGGTTCAAAACCAGTGGGGAATTTAACTCCAAACAAACTGCTCCCCTTCCTCCCACTCCCTCCAGTGAGAGAGGGACACAGGCATGTTGCAGCCTGCGGGAGTGGAAGGGTGGGTCTGCTCCAGGTAAAGTAGTGAGGAATTGCCGCGACTAGCTGGCAGGTTACGGCATTCGCTGAGCTCCGGATGCTGTGACGCAGCAACGCAGGAAAACACACATGCACGTAGCACCGGAGACTGCGAGGAGTGAATTTTATTAACATGGCGATAGCCGCTTTTATAGGGTCTGCCGTGGAAGAGTCTGGAAGAAAAGCGGAGCTTGCCGAACAAGGTAATACTGGGAGGTACAGGTTTACAAACTTGGGAAGGATAGGTGGAGAAAAGGGAGGCATTTTTCAAATTTGAAACAGGGATGGTAACACGGGACAAATATGGTAACCAGGAGGGATTGTAACCATATAAGGAGTATTAACATTAACAGAGCTTAAACCGATTATATATGAACAAGTAACAAAATATTTCATAATTATAATTACATAATTTCTGTCTTAAACTTGTTGTAGAGATCTTCTTCTCTGTCTGTAACATGAGTCCCCACACAGGCAGAGACTATGGGTTGAGATAACAATTGATTGAAAACAAACAGCAAAGGAATAAGAAATGTACAGTATCAGGAGCAATATTTATAACAAAAGGTTATGAAAAAGAGGGTGATTTACACCACCTTGACTCAGTTCCATGTGGCTGCCGAGTCAAAACAAGATGGCAGACATTCCACAGCTAGTAGTGACATGCAGTTGTTCCCGAGACGGAGACAAGATGGCACACATTCTCCATAGCTAGTGCCACGTAGTGTCTTGAGACAAAGGCATGATGGCAGACACTCTCTCCAGCAGGTGTTCCCCATCCCCAAGCCAGAGACAACAAAAAACTGTGACAAACAAACCCCCCAAAAGCTATATCATCTGCATTGAGCTGCATTGCCTTGCTCTGCTTGGGTTTGATTCCATGCTATGCCACCCAGCTCCACTTGGGTTTGACTTTGTTCCACACCACCAGCTCCCCTCAGCTGTGTTCACTGCTTCAGAGTCACATTCGCAACTTAGCTGTGTTCACTGCCTGCTCCATTTCTGGACCGCACTACTCGGCTCAGGCTTGGCTGGGCTTGGCAGTAGTCGATGACATCAGCTAGATCTTTGAGGATTCTTGGATGAATCCCATCAGGCCCCATAGGTTTGTAAGTATCCAGCTGAAGCTGAAGATCCTGAACAATTTCAGCATTGACAGAGAGTTGATCATTCTTGCAGTCACAGTCCTCCAGCTCAGGGCACTGAGACTTGACAGTAATTGACTGGACTTGGCTGGGCTCAGCTCACTGCCACGTTGCTTCCCACAGCTACTTCCAGCACCAGTGCCGTGGCAAGGGCACTCTGCTGGGCTCAGCTGTGTTCAGTGCTCAGAGTTGTGTTCTTCCCTAGGGATGGGAAGGGACAGGCAGCAGCGGGAGAGGGACAGAGGCCTCAGCCTTGGTCTCCGGCTACTTTCCCAAGGAAGAAATGGAACAAATGGTGCACTTCCAGTGTATGTTCATCTTTTTCTTCCCTCCAAAACCATGCCCCCTATGATGATGTGGGTGGTATAGAACAGAACCTAACCATGACCACGTGGCTCTGGGCTTCTCCTCCCTGCAACTAGGACATCTGTTTAATCTGCTAAAGAAGCTAATAGTTTTCTAATATCCTAAAATTTAACTTTCAATCAAAGAATATGTAGAACTTTTTTTAGTGATCTTTTTAACTTGGAAATCACCAGGGTAAAAATGGTTGCAAACCTACTAAGACCTAAACTTTTATTTGTCATTTTGTCCTTCAAAAATTTGGAATCTAGTTTGTCTACAGTACAGATGTCAGGAAACATTCTATTTCCTCAAATCTCTCCCCAGTCCAAGGGGAAAAATTGATAGGAAACCCCAAGCAGTCATACTAAAGGCCAGAAAGATACTAACATTATAATCTCCATTGTTAACCTCCATGTTCATACAGATTCTTTTGCTAGGATAAGAAAATGGTAACATTGGTCTTCTGATAACGATCAGGTAACAAGATCTAGTCTGATGTTCATAAGTACTGATAACTAGCAGTATGCTTTATTTCTTTTTATCCTTTAATATTTTAATTTTTTTTCACACATAATAAGAATGTACATGTTTCAGAAAAGTTTAATTTTAGTTTAAGGAACTGAGCCAGAACAGCTGACTCATCAGTGACTGTAATCATTGGTTTGTGCAATAATAGGGTCAAAATACAAGATGTCACTGAACCAGCTTTCTTGTTCATTCATGGTAGTCATCAGCTTAGTAATGATAATAATAATAGTAAAGGCTGATTGAGGGTGGTTCATTAAGTAGCTATGGCTTCAGAGTCAGCATCACAATGTGAATCCTGTGCTCACGAAAGCTCCTATATAAAGGCACTATAAACTAATGGCTGTATACACAACATATTACCGTGAAGAACCATGTAACCTTGATGTGAAATAATTGGTTTTTGACTCTCGTGCTTCTATACCAAATGAAGAAAACTTGCTGCAATGTGTGAAATAACATTTGTGACTCAGCACCAGTCCTGTTCATGAGTACAATACTTAAATCTCACCGAAACGGTTTTCTTTTAGAGGATAAAATCTATCAACAGTAAATGACTGGAAACTAAATTTTCTAGTATCTTGCTCTTTTATGCAGTATTTTCAGTGTGTATAGACATTCATGAGTCAGAATGATTTAGCCATTCAGATTGGCAGCAGTTTATGTGCTATTTGCAAGGAAGTAAATGATTGTAACAAGGTGCAAAGCTTCAAAGTACCTTCTATCTCTTTTTCACTATGTGCACTCTGACATGTCAGGTATTTCAGTGGTTAGAAAGTTCCATTTCAATAAGGTATCTGAAAATCTCATGTGAAATTTTCATTTTATTTTGCTATATTGTCTCAGTAATAGAACACAAAGGTAGAACCATTACTTATTTTCAAGAAAAACGTGTATGCAGTAGAGAAACTAGCTTCTTTTAGGAGAAAAATTCATAATCAAATCAAATTCCTCCTCATTTATCATTTACAACTACTATGTGGCTAGTTACCTTTAAAAAATAGAATGAAAAAATTAAATCCATTTTGAATGTATGAGATACTATTGTTGCATTTAAATAGAGGGAGACATAGGCAATGGTAACAGAGAAAGAGAACATCAACAATGAGATTTAAAAGTATATTTAGAAATTACATATAATAAAACAAAGAAATTTTATGTTTTATATTTTTTTCTCAATTTCAATATTAGTGATGTGTAAAAAACATTTCTTTTGCATATGCATGATAATTTTTTTCTCAAGGTTAAAATCAATTTCTGAGTACTTCTACAGTGGAAGTGAAGACATCTGAATGGGGAGGGAGGTGACCAAAGAAATATGTAAACCTTAAATTTCCTCCTGATTTGAACTGGAACTCATGATAGCAGTCATGGACATTCTCATTCATAGAATGAGAATGCCATGTCAATGAAGACTGAGAGTTATGTAGGAAAATTAAATTAAAATTAAATAAGTGTATCTAATTTCATCTTTGCTACACAGCATGTTAAATCCAGTGGCCTGATGCCTCTATCTGAAAAATTCAGAGTATAGATTACTAACCAATACCGTCCATTCTAGGCACATTTCTGGAGAACAAAACACAAATCCCAAGACAGTTCTAATGTCAGCTGAAGATGAAACAGAGTAACTTCTGTTAAGTGCAGCATCCAAACTAATTCTTTTTGTGTCATTTGCAGAAGGAAAATGTATCAGTTCTACAATTGGACAAGGTCATACCATATTATGATGGATCTATGAACAACTGTTTTAGACTCAAGAAGCCATTCTTTTTCAGGATTGCAGAAGTCAGACCCAAGTTTTGCCAAAAACTTGGTAGCTGAGTATGTACATAATTAAGTAAAGATAAATTTATAAAAGACAAAAAAACCTTGATAATTTTACGACATCACAAAGGTGTTACTTGTGAGTTTCCTATATATATATAAAAATTCCTATAAAGACAGACTTCACTACGTATTAGATGCTTTCAAGTAGATTTTAATTTTTTTTCTGCTGCATGAATGTTCTATCTTTTGTATCCTATAGCAAGTGAATAATTGCTCATTAATAACAGGCTAGAAGAACAAAATGTAATTGAGAAGTCCTCCTGTTATGCAATGTCTAAAAATTATATTTAACATAGAAATTGTTCTGCTGGCAGCTAAAAAGAGACATTATCTCTAGCTGGCTGAAAGCTCTAATCATGAGAGGAGACCAGCTGAGTACTGTATAAGCAGGAAGAAAAGACGGTCCCTGACCATAAAACTTCAAATACAACTTTAAGGTGAGAAGCAGAAAAAAAACAATTGAAAGACAGGAAGTCTTAAGGAAAAAAAATGAAAAGAGTGAAAGAGACAATAAGTGTTTTTGTGAAGAAATCTTGAAGAGGTCTTGATACAGCAGAAATATGTCTTGCCCACAGTTAGTCACAAAAGCATACCCTTCCTATCAGAAGATGTGAACCAAACACAGCAGGTGGTCCATATTAAGGAAAGCTTCATAGAAGTACACCTAAACCTTCCTTGAATATACTAGTTAGAGGCATAAGTAAAAGATATGATTCAGAAGATTGGTACATAAGCAGTTACAACACATATGTGGGCTGAAAAAGTTATAATTAACATCAACTTTTGTTTAAGCTTTCATTATTTTAGGATACCATAAGCTAAAGCTAGTAGAAAACTTATCTGTATGACTGAAATATAGTAACGCCATTGGAATTTACTGATGTTAAGTTTTAATGGTAACAACATAAACCTAGTGAATCACCAATTGAATAATTGAAAATAAGCTTAAAAACAAGAGAGGTACAAAGCTAAATAATTTGAAATTATTCTGCTTTTAACAAGAATGAGGGTAAGAGCATTCAAATAAAAAACCATAAATTAAGACTTTCCTTATAACAAGAGTCTAAACTCTCATTATTTTCTTTTTGAGATTCTCATCACTTTCACTGTGAAAAGAAAGCCTAGGAAAGCCTCTGTAAATGACCCATCCTGTGTTTTTTTGCATGTCTTCCACAAAAGTACCATGAAAGAATGCCCATAATGTTAATTTGCACTTTTTTTCTATTTGTCTTTTTTTTTTTTCCCAGCCTATCAATATTTTATTTCTGTTTGGAACAAACAATGATATTGATATCTTCTAAAAAGGATGTTCTGGGACTGTCATGCCTCAGATTTATCAATCTAATTTCAGAATTTAATATATATTAGAGCTACTTTCCCATACTGAAATCTAATCTCTCTCCTCCCCCACTCTCTCTGGGCCAAGGAAGCCTTGTACATGTCTGCAAACATGTTATCTCTGTGCATACCAGAGAGCGAGGCTGAGAACTTCTCTTGCTATGCGGAGTGTGGGGGGGAAAGCATTGCAACTGCCTGTGAGAAAGAGCCACTACCTTAGGCGGAAAGCCTTCCTAGCAAATTGAGTTTTAACCTCCCGTTACAAATTCTTCCGGAAATGTATCTATTCCTACATGTTGAATGCTAGGTACTGCAGTTGTCAATGAGATGCTAATTGGATTCTTTTTTTTACTCATATAAATCTTAACCATATGTGAACATAATAGGGAAAGTGGATAGGCTTCACAGAGCAAAAGATTGGCATTTCATATACCTCCCATGTACTTATGCAATGAATTTGGCCATATGAAAATTCAACACAGAAGAAACCATGGGTTTTGCATTTTACAACACAAAATCTGTTTCTGCTAAGGTATTTCCAATTAAAAATATAATCCTTAAGACTCACGCATGAACGACACATAAAACAAATTGCAACTAAGAAGAGATACAGACAGGTAAATTCTCAAAAGAAAAATAAACTAAAAAATAGAAATAAGCACATCTGTTCTCCTTCACTGGTATAATAATCTTAATTTATAGGTAATTTTTTTAACAGAGATAATTCCTTCTTGAATTCCAGACATTTATCCTAGACAGAGTTGCTATCAACAGAAGGCAAAGAGGGAGAGGAGGAAAGTGGGTTTAATCAGCATTGTCTAGACTTTGTGTAGTAGTCTCCATTGAGAAGGCTTGTCTCTGCTGCAACTAGTTTAGGCCAGAACTTCTAATGATATATCTATGTTCAGTTTTCCTTTACTTGTTCCTTATTACATGATGCACAAAAGTAAAATTACGAAATAATGTACATAACAGTGGAACATACTGATTGTTTTTTCTAGGCTCATTCCAGACCCGTTTTTAAATAACAGGATTGCCAAGATTCATTAGCAATAATGATCTCAAATTTGGATCACCATATTTCTACTTCATATTGTCATAACTGTAGAAATGTTAAATTTTATATAATGAAGACTTTTTTGTAGAAGTTCACATTTTTACTATGGATGTACATTTCTCTCTTATCTCCTAGGTAGGGATTTACTTCACCTAACACTTGCCATGTAGTGTATAGATATCCACACTGGACATAGTTATTGACGTAATTTTTGTAATCGTCACAGAGAAACAGATTCCTGTAATGCAATTCATTCCATCCTAAGAGAAAATAAGTACCTGTTTCTCTTTATTAAAGGTCTTCATGTAGTTGATGGAGATGCGGAATATGTAAAAATGGTATGAATTCTACATATACCTTTTCATCTGGTCATGCTCAGGCTAGAGTGGAAGATTGGACTTACTGTATTTCTTACAGCATGTGCAGAGCATCTGAGGTCCCGCGTATATTGCTGACAGGTGGGAAACAAAACAGCTGTACTGAAAATTTTATTTTTTCTCTGACACAAAAGTGAAATTATATTTGCTTCATATATTTGATACTAGGCAAATAATTTAGGTGTTCAGATAATATTTTAAAACATTTCAGTAAATACCAGTTTTGCATCCTAAAATTAAGAGTATTTCCTTGGTGCTAGTTACCCTAAGAATTTTTATGTTTGGGTAAGAATAAGGACCTGGTTCCATGAAGACAAATACGTCTATTGCTATATGTCAACTTTTAACAGCCTTATTTGCTGGAAACTATTTATAGCACCTGGTAATAAACGACAGTAAATATTTCCAACCAGAAGACAAAGATGAGGAAAAATAAAATGTTTATAAAATGTTTTAAGTCAGATGAAATAACGTTCTTGCAGGCCTGAGTGCATTTCCTTCATGGTATTTATTTATTTGAACGTTAATGCATAAATATATAAAGCTAAAAAGCTTTAGGCATCCTGAGTATGCTTAAACAAATCAAACCAAAACAAACAGTATAGCTTACGCTAAGTTTAATATATGAGGTGAAAGTGTTGCGAAATACAGAAATCAAATCTCTTTGCTTGGGGCAATGCAGATCTCTTTTCCATTGGCTTATATGGGCAGCAGTTGGAATGTTGCTTAGAGTGAGGAATATACCTTAGAAAATCATCTTTAAAGTTATTTTATGAAATACTGTCAGTTTTCTCTTTTAAAGGTTACTGATGAAGTATTATTTTCCATTATGATGAAACTTGATGCTCGACTGTATTTTGACTTTTCCAATTTTATTGCATAGATCCAAAATGATCCATTTACTGTATATTTATATATAATTTAGTCATATTCTGAAAAAAAAGAACAAAGGCTGAGAAAATGTGCAACTACTCACTGTAATTTTTTCAATTTATATTTTTTTTCTCTTTTATGGTGACAAGTCAATATGCACAAGTAGGACTGATATAGCATATATATTTTTTACTACTCCTATTGCATATAATAGTCTACAAAAATATTTATTCCAAACTTTGGCCCTGGATGTGCAAATACCTATGAAAAAAATAAGAAAATCTAAAGTATGGTTATATCACTTGGTATTTTTGGTTCAAAAACGTATTTCTTCTGATAGACCAATATTTCCTGTGAGCTACTTTTCCTTTCTCTGCTTCCTCTTGCTGTGATGAATGTGTTCAGCTAGCCTGTCACCTACTTACTTGTGCACTGCCTCTTTGTAAGAGTACCCTGATGCTGTTTCAGTGAGCAGGCTTGAAAATAATTAATTGCAAACATCAGAACAGAAGAAGTAAAACATCTAATTAAGTCTCTGAAATATCAAAGAATAAGTGTCTGGCTGTCCTAGGAGGTTGTTTCAGAGGTTAATAATCAACTAAGCAGTGCCAGGGATGGCTCTTCAGCACTAAAGCCAACTGATTTTGGATAGACATGCCAAACTTTTGAAATTTCTTGTTGCTTCCAAAGCAGACAACAAGACAGAGGTGGAATAGTCACATCCCTTTCTGTGCACACAATGTAGCCGTCCGGTGAATAATCTGGGAGAGGATGAACTGGCCTAAGCGAAAACAGCACCAGGCACAGACCTAACACATAAATGGTAAAGAGTTGATCAACTATCTCTACATCACAAGTGTTTGTGACTTAATTTACTAAGACATATCTAGTTACTCAGAGAAGCCCAGATGACAGTGCCTCTGGAGCAATAAAACAAACAAACAAACAAACAAGCAAACAAAACCAAAAAAAAACCCCAAAACCAAACCAAACCAAAACAAAAAACCCCCCCCCACACACAAAAAAAAAAAAAAAAAANNNNCAAAAAAAAAAATAAAAACACGAAAAAAAAAAAGAAAAAGAAAAATCTTATTACATTTGCTATTGATTATGTAAGAATCTCTGGTGATTCAGTGCTTCCATATGTCAAATTAAAGAGCTGCTGATAGGCAAAATATAAGGAAATGTTGTATCTAAACGGGTTGCTTGGTTTTGTGTTTACAGAATCCAAAATTCTTATGCTGGAGCAACGTAGTACTGTTGTCCACCTTGCTGCAGTGCAGCACAGTGTAAATAAAATAGAATATTTTATTTTATAATATAAATACATGTATATAATGTATATATATATTTATAATATGAATATATATACAACAGTAAAATTATTTATGAGCTCAGAGACAGAAAGCATAATTAAGAGAAAAGAAAATTTGGTAGCTGTTGGGAAATATTAGACATGCATTTTGCTGGAGTTTTTTTCCTTTTTGTTTTAGGTTTTTAGTTTGGGGGTTTCTTTTTAGTTATCAACTTTCTACATAAAAAAAGTGATTTAGATGAAATTTCAGCATTTACAAAAATGTGCCAGTTTTATCAAAACTTTCTGACAGAATTTCAGTGTGGAAAGAGTGTAAATATTTTGCATTGGGAAAATGAAACATTTTGATAGTGATGTTTTGGTTTTCTCTTTACAGCGAAAGGAAAATAGTAAGAGAAGAAGTATGTATGTACTAGACATAAAAGAGAAGAATGATTGAGCAAATATGCAAATTTTTTTTGGATTTGAGAAAAAATTGAAGAAATTATGGGAGAAACTAAAGAAGAAGGGAATAAGTTATAAAAGAAAGATGTGATAAGAGTGCAAAATAGAGGACATGAACATTCATGTTTACAGACTATTTTGGGTCTTATCTATAAGAGGATGTCAATCAGATTTTCCCATGTGTGTGAAAATATGTATGTAAAAAGCCATTGTAGATATTTTTTTTTATGTTTGCCGGATTGAGTTTTCAGTGCAGCCAAATATCAAAATGTTTGGGCATCACTAGTGCCCATATGAATGTATTTTAATGCTGAACTACAAATACCTAAGTGAAAATTTAGTTTTACTTAGGTCTACTTGGCAAGAACTGAGCATATGTCCTCCTAAAGCTCTGAAAATTGCTGTTTATATTTACTAAACTTGAAAGTTTGTCCTGTGGCAATTTTTTATGAGATTCACAGTTTGTAACTGTAAATTATAACAATTTAAGTGATTTTGCCTTTTGATGGCACCTTGCTGATTTTCAAACAAATAGGTATGTGCTGGTTTCTCTTCTCTACAGGTGTGTTTTACATCCCACCATTCAAATCAAACATCACAGCAAACAGAAGCCATTCTATGGAGAGGCAGACAATGACTAGCTGTATAAATCCTACTTTTGGTGAATATCATTAGAAGGCAGCACACTTCCATGCTACCCTTTTGTAGAGAAAACACAAAATGTTGAAATCATTCTTTTAATTCCATTGGTCATCTGTTGAAGTCCTCACACTTCTTTCAAGCCTTTAGAACATGGCTTCACAAATATCACACTTTCTAAGAAGTTAGAGAAGCAAAAGGAATAGGTAAGAAATAACTGAGTACATTCATTAACAAAAACTTTGATGAGCACAATACTTGTGGTAGTAAATGAAGTCTAAATAAATATATGTATATTGCAATATTACTATGTTATAAAATATTTTATATTTTATATTTATATATGCATATATTTTACTAAAGACACAGAATATGAATTTTTCATTTTGTATCAGACATTAAACCACTAGATCATTGGACTAGCAGATACTAAAGTCCATTTGCATGGAGTCATTCTTCCTGAGATACTTTACGTGTTGAATTAGGAATTTGTGTCTGAATTCCAGGTGAATTACAAACCGAAGTTATTTTGAGGTTTTGCAACAAGATTCCACCATTTACTCTAATGTCTGCATTTAAGTCTTGAATCTTTAAACAGATGGTTCAGGATATTTATTCATACTTGATATCTAAACCGGTAAAATATATCTTTAATCCTATTGCCATTTGTGCATTTAGACTTAAATTTGGGTCTAGTCTTCATTCACTTGCTTTTTAATTGTGTAATTTTTAATTTATCGATGATTAAAATGTCTGATTGCCTGCTTTTCAAAACATATTAGGTCAATGAAATCTAGAAACAAAAGTTCAGTTAAGTTAAATGTTGAAGTTCATATCCTGGGAGTAAAGAAAGGACATCACTGAAGAATTAGTAGCCTTTTCTCTCTTTCATTTTGAAAAACTAATGAAAAGCAAATATACTAGGAAGAGCTGATAAATATCTGTACAGGGAGGCTAAAAGACTGCTGGATCAAGGCACATTGACTTTTTCTGTTTGTTCATGCCTTACTGGAAGTCCAGTGTAGGTATGTGAACAGGGTACCTTAACTCTGCTGCTCTTCCTTGCATCAGGAGTCTGAATGATGGATTTTTCTCTGTTTCTGATTGAGAACACAGCTTTCCAGTTGCTCAGAGAACTCCTATCAAGTACAGGGCAATGTGATCACCTTAGGCTGAAACTGTTTCAAATATCACAAGCTTAAGTAGAGCTGAGTAAGTGACGTCTGTTTGTCGTTTTGTTTTAGAGATCTCTCACTGTTGCAGGAGGGGATTAATTTGTAAGGCAGCATTTTTTCTCTCTCTTACTAGTGAACACCTAGGATTAAGTCACTTATAAAACCCTTTTTTGAAGGCCGTGTGTGCCCTAGAAATATCGCTATTCTATTATGGGAAAATACAATTCAAACAAGATACAGCGGCTAAGCCTGTAAACCGATTGTTTGATGCATAATAAATACACAGAGTAAAACCAGGTGGTGTTCTTATAAATACAGCATGATAATGAGCTCATTACAAGGTTCTTCAGTTTTGATGTCAGCACTCTAAAGATAGCGATCAATAATAAAGGTTTATTTTGTAGGAGTTCAAATATGATCTGAATAGCAGTGCAGATGTTTCAGAAACATCTCAGGTTTTTCACAAGTCAGTTTTTAATTGCCTCAGTAATCTTTACTCTTTTTAAAAGTTAAGTGTCTGTTATAGAGACTATTTAGTGAAAATGCCAGTTCTCTTGACGCTGATCTTAGGATGGGAGAAAAAACATTCTTACCTTATATACTTCATTCATAGAGGAAACCTAGATACATGTTTTGTCAAAAGTCAGGTTTAATGAAATCTGTTGTCTTTCTAGATAATTTATCAAAGTCACTAATTGTTTGCATGATGAATTTCCAGAAAGTAGCAGTCTTAAATCTTTATGTGCAGGTAATGAAGTCAAGTAGTTAGAAGTTGAAGCTAGGTGTATTCAAATTGGAATGTTAAACATGACTGTTGAAAATCTCAGTTAAACTAGAGATAAGTTTGTTCCATTGCCATCCATTATTTCTGTATTAAGCTCAGCTGCCTGAAATCTATGGTAACTTACCTAAATGAGAAGTAGGGACTTGATGGAAAGACCACATATAAAAATCTATTACCTTTTTTTATATGGAAGGTTGTATAGTTACCTGTGGGGGATGGCTTCACTGATAAGGACAGAGACCTTTATTCCCGATTCAAGAACAACCTGGCTGAAACCCACCTGCACAAGGACTGCATCTAACCAGGATTTGACACAACACGGCTAAAGGAACTTTTCGATGTGTTACTGAATATTTTTGTTCTTATTGGTACTTTAAGTATACCTCTGATTCCGAAAAATCCCGGTATGA
>VZRE01015564.1:0-20263 GCA_013396775.1 Cephalopterus ornatus | reverse complement strand
CTGTGCTTGACCTGTGAGCCAACTGCTCATTCCCTGCATTATAAAAAAATAGCAGAACAAGCCCATCCACTAATAACATCAGTCATAGGTAGATATCCAAACGATGCATGCATACTCAATTATGAATAGATACTGAAAGCTTGAATTTTAAGCAATACACTCTTGTAAATCAGAGTTTACATAAGCTAACAGCACCACTGGAAGTTCAAGAACATGTGTCAATCTCACTGAGATCCTATGTTTGTACACAGACAACAAAATGGGAATTTTTAATACAGTTCAGTTCTCAATTCTCAGAAAATAAAGTTAGACCCCTGCCTTGAAACACATTACAAATTTCTGGCACAATAGCAGAAAACCTGCAATCCTACACTTCAGATATAACTTTCATACACTGCTGGACTTGGAAGAGCATTCAGCAACTGCTCCTCTGAATACTGGGGTGAGTTACTGGGGGAAAGGCCACAAAAAAACCTGAAGATCATGTGGGGAAGAAAATCAGTTATACTAAAAAATCCCACAATTTTCAGGTGTCACTTTCTGTCACTATGTATAAGGTTTTATCCTGTGTCAGAAAATGACTCAAATCTTAAAATGTTCTTAATAATTTACTGATACTGCAATGTCAGTGAAGAGGAATCAAGTATAAAAACAAATAAAAACAGCGTACATGACTGTTGTGGTCCAAGTGATCACCTGAGGGAGATAATCTGTTTATCAGTACAAAAGAGCTTATAAGGAAAAAAACAACAAACCAACCAAACACAACAACAAAAAAACAACCAAACAAAAAAGTATCTTTTTGGTGAATAAAATAGCTGTTGCTCTTAAAAAAACAACTTCTACTTTCTGAAAAAAGACTTAATTTCTTGAACTTTCTGAAACATTGTCTGAAAAATAGAAAGCGTACTTTCATATATCTACCCTAATTTTCTGCATTTTGAGTAAATTGTTAAAAATTACTTGATTATCAAGCAAGTAACAGAAAAAAATTTTCTTTAATCACTGAAAGCCCACAAAACCTAAATGATATAATCAGTGTTATTTATGCTTACATTTAGAAAGAGTTAAATCATTTAATTTAAAGAAAAAAAAAACACTTGAACCCTGAAGAAACTACAAAAAATGATGCAAATTAACTAGAGAGTACTGGCTACCAAAACAGCAAGCATGAAGAAAATATAAATAATAAGCATGGAAACAAAGGCTTGAATGTTGTAGTGGGGGTTTTTTTGTACATCACTATTTATTTCACTTTATTTTTGTTTCAAAAACCCCAAGATTTTTCCAAGATGAACTAAGCAAAGGAAGGAGAGCTGCACTAAGCATCACAAAGGTACTGCCCTGTCACTCCAAACAAGCAAATGAGTACAGGAAAATTAAGAAGCTCTTTTATTGTCATTGCTGACAGCTTTATAAATACTGTGTAAATAAAATACCCAACCCCCCTATTTTAAAATAGAATAAAATAGCATATTTTTCACTATTATAGACTAGTTGAGAGTAGTTGAGAAATTACAGCCTCCCCAGTTATCAGCTTGGCACCTACTGATCTCCACAGTAAATTAGTTTGAACTGATCACCGGTGGCAGAAACATACCTGAAGAATATTAAGTCCTGATCTGCCTTGTTCTTGCTTCTATATCCAGCTTCCCTTTTGCACGCACTAAATCTCTGTAGTTAATAGTCATTTGTGCTTTCATTTCATTTAAACCACAGTAAAATCATTCATACTAAAATCATCACAGTTTATTTATTCATGAAATGCTTAATATTGAAAAGCATCCATCACAAGACAGAGAAACGCACAACAACTTTTCTAGGGATCATGAGCACTTTCCCATTAATCTCCAAAACAAGATTCAGAGAGATAAAAACACATCCAAGTTGTTCCCTGTCCTTTCACACTGTTTAAATTGATGATTATCAAAACCAGTGATAGACGGCAAGAATTGCCTCACTACAGCCTTCCCAATGCTGCAAATCAGAAATAGAACACAAGGCAATAACCTGCCATGGAGTCAATATCAAGTGATAGGATATGAAGCACCAATAATACAGAAAATGTTTTACAAGAAGTAAATCTGACATGCCTCAAGAATATACTGAAAGAACTCGTTTCTTAAATGTGATTTTCTCTAAGGAACTAGATGCATCCTCATAATATGCTAAGGACAACAGACCAACTAAGTAACTAGTTCTGTAATTTCTGTCATTAAAATGTTAACCATAAACTATCTCAGATTTCACATCTCTTCATAAAACAATTCTTTCTCTTGTGTGTATTTTTTTCATAGACCATGAGCACCCAGGGAACACAGTACTTCTGATGCTAAAAAATAATACAACAGCCAATTGGTTCAAGTTTTGATTTTTGTTCAAGTTTTGTTCTATTCCTATTTACAGAACACATATTTTCTAAGAAATCTAAGTAATTTTTAGTTCATACATTATTTTCTTTAAAGTTCATTCATAATATTCATAATTCATTTTAAGTGACTCTGTTAAGGGAAACTAATCTCAATGCATCGTGCAACTTATCACACGATGTTCCTCAGTTTGGGTTAAACAATTCGATTGATTGTATTTTTCAGCCTAGGGAAAAGAAGATTTAGTTTAAATGTTAAAATACATTTAAGGACATATGTAGATATACAATCACATTAAACACACACCTCAAATTATTTTGTCTGATTTATTAAAAATGTAATTCTATGCATCTTTGCATTAGAAATAAAGCATTTAGAATTGATTGTGGATATGCAATATAAATCAAGGGCAAAA
Organism: Cephalopterus ornatus; assembly: GCA_013396775.1. Classification (NCBI taxonomy): domain Eukaryota; kingdom Metazoa; phylum Chordata; class Aves; order Passeriformes; family Cotingidae; genus Cephalopterus; species Cephalopterus ornatus. The sequence continues at coordinate 17,479 of VZRE01015564.1, read as the reverse complement.
ACTGCTATAAACTACTAAGCACACTAAAAAAGATCAGAAAATGTTGTTTTGCACACTCTAACCAAATCCAGTGCTCATCCAAACATAGCTTCCCATACACTGCCAGTAAATAAAGCCCTCAAGCTTTAACCTAGTCATTTTCTAATAAAAAGTAAACAGTAAGAACTCAATTAAATGTACATTGAGTTCTGTGAATACTTTGTTATGTACAGATGCATCTTCCTACCTCATAAAGAAAAAAATAAAATTAAGGTACCCTCTGCATAGCACAATGAAGTTCTGTGCAGGTGCCATTAACACTCCTCAGCAGAACAGTGAGCCATGGCACAGGGATGCACTAATGTAGGATGAGACTCAGCTTACTTGGAGTGCTGCACTGTGTCACATAGATACAGACTTCTCAAGCATTCAGTTACCAGTTGTCATGCTTTGATGACCAGTACCCAAGAAAAAAAATCAGGTGAGGAACTAAAAATACAAATGCAACCAGCAGTGTTTGAATCCTGGCTTCCTGCTTGTTAATTTAATTTCGATAAGCCTGAACCAGTGCTATCTGATAACAAAGTGTACCTTGTTCCCTGTTCTGCTGAGGATCTTGGACATGATGACTTTGCTTCAGTAGAACCCTCAGTTCTTATCAGAGTTGGACAATCAAACTGTTTTTTCCATTTTCCCATCCTAGCCCAACTCAGACATCAAACATTTAATTTTATTTAAATACAGTAATTTAAAAGCGAGAATAGTTTTTCACCTGTTTTTGTTTCTCCTAGTAATTTATTTCTAAGGAGAGCTATTTGCATTTCATATTGCAAATACTAAAAGACCATAGAATTTTTTTCAGCTTCTTTCCACTTTCTCATAGCCAAGGTGCTGAAAATCCCTGCTGTACTGCTGAGTGTGTAGCAAAAGGTTCACACAGGGAAAAGCAGAGCGGAGGGGAGAGAAAAGGGAAGAAAAGAGAAAGGTGAAGTCAGGGGACAGGGATGAGAGTGAGAAAGAGTGAGAAGTGAGGGAGGAGTGAGTGTTCGTGATAGGAAAACGGAAAGGGCTAAGTTGGCAGCTACAGTAGCAGTATATATTTAATAGATTCAATATACCATTAACAGCTACGTGACTCAAGATTTCTGATTAAAAACTACTTAGACAATTGTCCTGCTCTACTACATTGGTTTTCGAAAAATTACTCTTACAGATCCCCATACAAGTAACTGAAAACAAAACTTGTATTAATCATACTTTTCTCCTTTCTGATCATGGAGGTAAACTTTTTATTTTACATATGACAAAAAACTCAATGTATTATTTTCCTACTTCTCCTGTAACTCAGAATATGCTCTGACGTACTTAGGAATTCATTGGCAAACCTTCAAAAATGAGAAATAATTTATTACTCATGAAACTCCCAGATAAAACCAAATTGTGATTTCCACATCTGTTTTCTTTCTAAATATATACAAATTTATACTCCTCTTCAGAGTAAAGCAGAGAAAATGAACAGACAGAAATTTTTATTCCTGCTTTGGTAAAGATAAAACCAAACAGAATAAAGACTGGTAAAATATTTCAACTTATTACAGACTACCTAAGAGCCAAGAACATGATGCAAGTGAACCTCATTCAGCATTGAATTAATAAGAGTATGATGTGCAAGGCACAACAGGATTTCTGCTGTTGAGGTGTTTGACCTTCTGCTTGCAGCTCAGGAGACTCATTTCCAAAAAGAACAAAATCATCTCTAGATAAGCTTTTAGTAACTAAATAACAGGATGCAGGTACTGGCATTAGGTGGTCAGATACCAAGGCTAAGATGAAAACATAAAACGTATTTCCTATGTGTCAAATGGAAATATTAAAAATGGCACTGATATATTGTTCTCCATGATCTTTGGAAGAAAAAGAAATCACTTGTCACAAAGACATCTTTCCTTGTGTTCCCCCACCTTAATGTCAGAACACTTCAGTGCTAGAAAAGGTTACCTAGGAAGCAGCATGGTATGAGGAAAGACATAGACATACTGAGAAACAAAAGCAGTTTTGTAAACTTTACTAAAGTGCAACATATTCATGTCCAAATAAACTACAGGTAACAAAATGAACAGTTCCTCATCTTCCATTTGTTATCACACCAACCATTTAAATCAAACTAAAATCAGCATCATTTCCACTATATTCCAAAGTTTACTCCATGCACATAATGGTGCAAATTCACATCACATAACTAGCATAACATATAACACCTTTCTGACTTAAAGGCAAAAGATTATACTTAATTTTTTTATGCTTCTGTTCTACTTGCAGTGGAAAACTGTAAAAAATTAAAATTTTCAATATTTAATTTTAGAAATGATCATTCTTTACCTGTATGATTTTAGGAGTTGATTTTTAAATGCATTTAACATCTGAAAAACCTTACATTTTTTAAAATTCACCACAGACAGTTCAAATCTGTGGATGGTGTTCTCCTTACAACTAAAGGAACACTAAAAATCAATTTAATTGTTTTTAAAGAAGCAAACATTCTTCAACATTGAACTATCTGGAAAAGTCAAATAAACTGAAACAGCAATACATTGGTGCTAAAAAGTGAAAGCTTTCCATTTTTAAATAATATTTGAAAATAATAGTCAAAACCAAAGTAACGATGCATCAACCTGGAAATGTTTTGCTGATTTAGTTAAAGCCTTTCTTTTGCCAACTGACAGGTATACATCAAACAACACACACAGATCCATTGTACCTGCGTCACAAATCAGGACTTCAATAGTAAACCATAATCAATTCCTAATTAACATAAAACACATTATATACACAACAGTTTGAGTTCATCATAACTTGGAATGAGCACAGCTTGGAGGAGCTACATGCAAGAACTAATGCACACATATCCACCTCCTTATCTGCTAGTGCTTGCAATCCAATTTAGTATGCTTGGTTTCCAGCTTAGTTAAAATGAAGTGCCCTCACAGGTTCCTCTTTCCCCTAGAAAAGCCTTGAGGCCACTTTGTTCTCAGCAATTTTTTTCTCCAAAGGTTTTGAACACCTATTGGCTTTGGGATTTCAGTGTTCATATTTTTTCATGCCTACTCTTTGTTCTGATTTTATTTTAATGGTAGCTCCCATCTCTAATTATATGTCATTTCATCCTCTTTTCGTGTGTACCTGCTGATTCTCCAGCTTCCTTCTGCAGTCTTTTTCTTTCTCCTATGCTAGATTTGCAAAACAGAAGTCTGAATCTACACAAATGCTATTCAATGGATCATGGTGATATTTTATTCTGCATAATTTCTTCATTATTTAAAGTCAGAGGTTTCAATTCAGTGTTATTATCTCCTCCCTATCTCAATCCACACAACCTGTTAAAATGTCTAGTTGCTTGTGTGGTATGACTCCTGACACACATGCTACAATGCGTCACCTTCTGTCAAATTGTGTTGCCCTTCCAAACAAGCCGCCTCTTCATATTTTTTGTCTGCTGTGTCTTTTAAAAATCTTATGAGGATCTACTTAGCTCTGGAAAATAACACCCCTTTTTTCGACCAACAGTATTGGGTATTCATCATCATCATCATCATGGCTAGGCTTCACGAACGAAGATTTGAGAAGGGCTGTATTGGGTATTATGCCTTTTTTAAATCTCTTTCCTTCAGTTCCCATCATACTTTCCTGTACCTTCCTGTATGTATGGGATGACCAGTTTGCCAAGCAGCAGTATCTCTTCTATTTTCATTCAGTGCACAAAGACTTCTGGCCCCAACTTCTTTTGTCCTGCCCTGTCCTGGATCAGTGAAGCCTTCAGGTACATAGGGCTCCTCTTTAGAAGATGGTAACAGTGCCCCTTCCCATCTTTTCTAGCAAGAAGTCACAGGGGAAATGAAAAAAGCCAAAGAGCTGCCCTGCAGTTACTGTAAATGTGAGGAAGCAAAAAGGGGCCTTCAATTCCTTCTTCTCCAAAACTAAGCATCTTCCTCCTGTAGCAACTCCTATGGCTGCAAGATGAGTACCAGGATTGACAAGAGGGAAAGAAGAGGCAAAGTGAAAAGATGCTCTCCTCACTAAACAGGTCTGCTTTCCAGAAGCATGTTCCACAGTGAGTTAGTGTACTTTATGCGTTTGTTTGATCGAGACAAAGTTTTTAAAGGCTGCAATAATGTTTTTTTTCTGTCTTGTACAGCTTCGAGCAGTATGCCAGCACTTAAATAATTAATACCAACAATAATAACAACAACGAACAATGATAAGTGCACTCTATGGATACTGAATCTCTTTGTAGGGTCCCCTAGAAGTCATTAGGTGTCCTCCCCCATAAATATTTAATAAAGATTTGATTTCCAGGCACTTCCAGTGTCTAAAATGTTCTCTTGAAAAGCCTGTGAAAGCACACAATTGTTAAATGAAGACCAGAGAGGGAGGGATATTACTTCTGCACTTTACAAAGTCTGGGCACTTTATGTCAAGTGATACATGGTGTTATTACAGCTTTGTCTTGAGTAATGGTTTTAATTTTATATATCAAATGAGACAGGCCATTGTGTTGCTAGTAGAAGGTTAGAAGTGACTTATCTGCTTAATACTTAGACAGAAGTAACCATACTGTAGCTTACACAGTAAAAGAGTAAGTTGATGCATCCAGTTGTACAGTTAAGAGAAGAGACCATGAGGTGGCTTTTAACCAATATTATTTTTAACATTAAGTCCAGTCTGGAGATGTAAAGTCAATCTGAGGAAAACCAGAGGAAAAATCAATATTTTACTCTTCTACAAAAACATGTTGAACACAAAATGGAACAGTAACTCACACGGCATATCTAAGAAAGGTGCACAACCTTTGGGGTAGATCCTCTTAATGGTAACATTGCCTTCAATCAGAGCAAACAGTACTAAATTATTTTTTCTTTTTTATTCTTATAAATCAGTGTGATATTCTTCAGGGTATTGGAAGTTCCAGGGATACCTAAAACATCATAAATTTAATAACTATAGAAGTAAAGTATTTTTATTTTTATATTCATCTGCGGATGAAGATGTAGATATAATTTTAAAATTTTGAAGACAGTCTCTAAAGGGGTTTCTGAAAATAAAATAAAACTACGTAGTCAATATCACATAAAGACTTCCACAATTATGTTTATGACTGTGTACCTATGGTACTCATTAATAATAAGCACAGTCATTCTGCCCTCTATCATCCCATTTACTATAATTTAAATAATTTTTAAAAGTTTTTCCCCCCCTCTGTTTCTTGCTAGTTCTCTTGCATGAACACCACAACCCAGTAACAGGTTCAGTGTGGATCCCCTTTGAGGCAAGTCTTTAGCTCTTGAAGCTTTAAAGAGGGAAAAAAAGAAGACACTGACCTGGGGTGGTTCTCCGACCGGCAGGAGCTGTTAGGGAAAACTCACTACAAAGTGGAGGAAAGGAGGGCAGGGAGCCTGCAAAAATGGCTCTGGAGCCCTGCTAATGGAGAGGCTGGTACCCCTGTGACCTGCAGGATCAACCTCCCTGCCTACACTCACAGCACCTTGGGATACCTCTGTTTATTCCCTAACAACAGCACTGAGCTTGATGTTCTCCATTACAAGCTCAATATAAATTCTTACAGCCTGACTGAAACGTTTTCTCTCTTTACAAGCACATACATATAGTTACATTGGACGATGCCAGAATTATTTGGTATACTGAGGTTATTTGAATTATCCTGTGTCTAGCTGTTTTTCTGTACATTTTATCCCAACCTATCTATCAGATTCACCATTCAAATTTTATGCTCCCTACATCAAATACCAAACCTCTACATGACGTTTAAGGCTAATAATAAACGTAAAAGCACTATAAAGTAACAGTACGAAAAGACTGGTTTTGCTTTGAAAATAAGCTACAATGCTTCTGAAAAGGAAAAGACAGTGATGACACATTCACACCTCCAGGTAAAACTCGCTATCCTCAGTGAGTGTAGTGTGGAAATCTAAACTGGCACAAGTGTAGCAGTTCATTCCCACCTGCCTCTGTCCTGCACCCCCACCACGAGCATGGCAGCAGTGTCACTGTGACAGCCACCCTGTGTCAAAGTGTTCCCTCACTGTGCCAAAGGCACCTAATGAAGGTCCCAGGGTGTTGCATCGTGACTGCTGCAGGCAGTGGCGCAGGATGGAGACCTGTTCACACAGGCTGCAGCACTGCTGTACAGCTCTCTAACATCCCCTCCTGCCCCACTAGAGATCCTGCCAAGCTGTCTACCTGGGAATTTCTCTGAGAGGGATGCTGTCATCAACAGACAAAAGGTTCCTTCAGAAAGCAAGTTAGCAGAAATATGTTGAACCACCGGCAGTCTATTGGTCACTGTTTTCAATTTCTGACTTTATACAAACATACAGGAATATACAGTACACATTTTCAATCCTTCACAGTGTCTTTAAACTGTAAAACAGTCCAAATTCTCCATTAAATGTACTTTTAAAACCTAGTGTCTGTAATATCTAATTCCTAATTTCACAAAGTATAATAACCTGGAACTTGCATTATCTTAAATAACAACAAATATTATGCTGTAACTGAGTTATTATTCGAAACACATGTATAACTCAGTTTAAAACCACTTACTGTACCAGTGTTCAGCCATATTGACTGGTTTGTTGGACAGATAGTTTCACTGTATGACTAAGACACAGATAATGGCTTTATGAGATACATAATTTAATTCGATGTTTTGATATATATAAAACATCATGAAAATATCCTTTTCATAACACTAAGAGCCTCTAAATTCAAGCAGAATGACACCCACTTGTTACAATACTGTATTATGGCAAAAACCTTTCAATAATTAACCATTTCCACTTAAAAACAACTGTTTTGTATCTGGATATGTAAGAGAAAAAAAACTACTGTAACTAAGGGCATTAAAAAAAAAGTGGTATTATAAGATGGAGGTGGAATATGTTAGGCTCAGAAATTCCGGTAGGAAGTTTGCTATGAATCAAGTGTGGGGAAAAAACCAATTATCCACAATTTCTTAACTGACAAAAAGACTTCTTACTGAGAAGATAAGTATTATATTTACTTCTACATGAAAAAGAAAATGCACTAACACATATACTATATTAAAGATGAATAATGGCTTTCTTAGAGAAATGTAAAATTATGACATTTAGTGCCATGGTCTAGTAACCACAGCGGTAGTGGATCAAGGGTTGGACTTGATGATGTCATAGGTCCTTTCCAACCCAGTTGATTCTATGATTCACTAATGCTGGAACCAAGGGAGCTTTCTAGCTGTATTTTCATGGTATTAGGGCCATCTCACATGGTTATTTAATATTTGTTTCATATAGATTCCTTTAGTGAGACCAGCACCAACAACAACTCCCTGCCAACTTGAGTAAAATGCCATATTCTTAGTTACTTAAGTTAGGCTATTGCTGACTGTTCACTGGTTATAAAGAACATAGAATCACTTAGGTCGGAAAAAATCCTTGAAGATCATCAAGTTCAACCATTAACGTAACACTGTGAAGTCCACACTAAACCATGTCTCTAATTGCCACATCTACATATATTTTAAACACCTCCAGGGATGGTGACTCCACCACTGCCCTGGGCAGCCTGTTCCAATGCCTAAAAACCTTCCCCCATGAAGAAATTTTTCCTAATAAACAATCTAAACCTACTCTGCCTCAACTGGAGGCCACTTCCCTTCATCTATGTTACCTGGAAGAAGAGCCTGACCCCCACCTCACTACCATCTCCTTTCAGGGAGTTGTAGAGCTCCCCTGAGACTCCTTTTCTCCAGGCTGAACAACTCAGCTCCAGCTCCCTCAGCTGCTCCTCATCAGACTTGTGCTCCAGACCCTTCTCCAGCTCCATTGTCCTTCTCCGGACACGCTCCAGCACCTCAGTGTCTTTCTTGTAGTGAGGAGCCCAGAACTGGACACAGCACTTGAGATGCGGCCTCACCAGTGCCCAGTACAGAGGGCAGTAATTATGCCTGCAGTCAGTTATGGTATTATCTTATGCTGTATCTCAAGTGGGTTTAAAAGTTATGTATAAGTTATGATAGTAACTGAGGACATACATGCTATTTTTTCCTCAAATAAAAGTTTCTGGATTATAAGTAACAACGTAATTTGCCAATTCTAAACATACTTAACATTACCGAAAAAACCCCAACTAAACAAAACAACAAACAACAAAAAAAAGGCAACATTAGTTATAATGAGCACTATTCAGTTGAAACCTTCTGAAGTACTGAATCAGACTGGGCTAGGACTTTGCATTTTCATGGGAAGAACTTGCTGAAGAACAACATCAGAAATCAGGCTTTTTATGAAAAGGATTATTTGAATTAAGTGCAGTGAGACTTCAGTGAACCGCAGAAGGCAACGGATAATTCCCATATAGTTTGCAATGTGCTTCTGAGAATTTTTGACAAAGGAGATAACTAGAACTGAGACTTCTTAAGATACATTTTAACTAGAGGGCTGAGAATACAAAGTTGAAGACAACTTAATGAAAGTTATCTTGAAATACAGGTTCAAAGTCACTATGAACTGGTTAGATTCCAAATCAAGTCTTGGTCTTCTCTTTTTCCTTCTTTTTTTTCCAGCTATTGGGAAAACAAAATTGGTGGTGAAACAAGCAGAATTTATCAGAATTGAGGAAGAAAATCAAGAAAAAGCTGTTGCAGATAAAGCAAAACTCTTCAGGGCTCTTCAACTCAGAAGTGATTTAAAAGAAATGGATACTGTGTCAAATGTTTAAGAATAACAGACTGACAATTTAGGGACAGAATGAGAAAGAACTAGGCACAAACTGAAAGAAGACTAGCAAGGGACAAAGAACATACAAAATATGTCAGAAGTATGTTCAGTAATTACAGGAAGACCTGGGAAAAGATTGCTAGATTGTTCTATTGCACAAGAAATATGTCAACATGAGATGTTGAAAGACCAGAAATAAACACTCTTTTTACTTTAGACTTCACTGAAGGGATCACCTGTGAGCAGATGGCTAACTCAATTACAACAATAAGAAAGCCTCAGACTGACCTGGATGATGGACTAAAATGTGTGTTCTTTAAATCAAAAAGCAATCTTGCTTCTGATCAGTAGTGAGATGGTCTTCAGTTGCAGTAAGAAATATCCAGTTCATATGTTAACATATACTTTCCACTGGTGAGAAAATAAGACATTGCAATAGATTGTCTGAAAATGATGTGAAATCTCCAGAAAGGGATTTTTTAAGAACAAGACAGAACCAGATACAACAGAATGCTTTCTAGCAGAGATGAATTTCAAGCCTTGTCTTCTATGTCTCTGAGGCAGCCTGCATGCAAGTGACTCTGCAAACCTCTGAACAGTCACCACTGCCATCAACTGGAAGATGTCACAGGGCACAGAACACTATGCTGCTTCTGAAGAGGTTTCAGCCGTATGACCTCCATCACCTGACATCTGTAAAAGACTTCCATAACAACTGTAATGTGCTGGGAAAATCATAAGCCATGTAGATGCACTCCCATGTTTGTGTTTTTTGGTGGTAGGCTGTTTTTTTCTGGTTTTTTTTAACTAATGAAGTTAGCACAAGGTTTAGGAAGGAGAGGAGGAAGGCATGAGAGAATTTAACAGAAAAATGTGAGGTAAACAAGACGCAAGTAACATAGTAAGGTACAAAATGGCAGAAAAAACAAGGCAAGTAGTTATTTCCTTTTCTTGTAATAGAAATTCAAATGGCACTGATCTTTTCTTTTATGTACTGCATGAGAATATGCTGAATCAGCATTCAGATTAAGAATTATTTGAGAGCTATTCCACATTACGAGTTAAAAATGACAGGTAGGGAAAGCTTTCACGCAGTGTTAACAGACCAGGATGCCCAGCTGCAGTTAAGGCAGAGACACAGCATGTACAGCTCAACTAAGTGTCTCTCATCTTCATTCCACTTGGCAATTCATTCCACCTGTTTTACCTTCACACTTATTTTTGCCTGCTCATACACTGCAGCTGTAGGTCCCAAGTTCCACTGGGCTCAACTGCTGTCTTCTAATTGACTACTGTAGCTATTGGAGTTTATTCCTGAGCCTGTCCCTCAGATTTATACATAAATCCAGGCTAAAAATAGCTGCAGAGAGAAAACACTGATGACTGTTCTCAATAGATTTTATTTGAGGAAGCAACACAGTAATGTATATCAGTGCTGCTATGCACCACTGTGGAGAATGCATTAGGATATATTACATTTTTTTGAACACAGAAGTACAACTCTGGCAGGCTGAAGAAGACCAGCATAGTGGTGTGATGCTGAAGTATGAAAAATTACCTGAAAAGTTGTGGTAATGAGTCATTTAATTACACAAAATCTTGTCAGATCACCCTATGAAGACAAGGGATCAACAAGCTTTGAAAAGGATGTGTAGTTTCCACAAAATTTTAACACAAATGCTAGAGAATTTACCCAGAAATCAGGAGATCAGAACAAGCTTCCAGAGTTGTATATCATTTGTTTTAGATGCCTCATGATGAATTGGGCTTGATCAGTCAGGCCTTGGTCAGTTAACTTGTGAAAAATTTCTTGAAAAGTTAAAACGTGGAAGCATTGCAAGAATCTGAACTGTAGTAAAAGCAGCTTCTCAACAAGAATCCTCAGAAAACATGACAGAGAAAGGATTTATGAAGTGGAAAGCTAAAATAGTAGTTTATAAATCTATGGTACATGGTGTCTAGCCCCAAAGTACTCAAGAATGAAACTCTTCAAAATGAGTTACTGAATACTAACTGCACTAGTAGTATGTTTCTTCTAACTCCAAAAATTTATTTTTCTTTTTTAAAATGAAAGTTTAAAACACAAAAAATGTATTGACCTTGCTTCATTTGCTAAGGCTATATTCCTGAAGATTAACATACAGAAGAGAGAAATGGACTTTCACTCTGAAATTATAATTCAAAAATGTTAAATACAATATAAGCAGAAATGGAAAGCTCTGGTCAAATCAGCTTTAATATTAGTTAGTTTATTGTTGTCCTGCTCTGCACAGCAAAAGTTCAAAAGACTGAATCTTAAGACATTAGTTCTTTCAAGAAAAAACCACAGAATTAGATTTTCGTTCAAAAAAATTTTATATTAAGTTACATTCAGTCTCTGTTGCTTTTAAATATGGAAAAACTCCTTTTATTAGAAAAGTAGTATTTGTATTATAAGTTTATCATTAAGAAAGTGTGTTTCAGTAATGTGTAAAATTATTCATTTTTATGACCCATGTTTTTAAAAATTTTTTAGTATTTCTGGCTACCCAGTGAATGCAATGGGAATGGATATAATATTTATTTTGTCAACAGGACATATTCAGTGCTTCTTGAAATTGGCAAATTCCTCAGCAAATTCCCTGAAGAACTGCTGTTTCAAGTTCAGAGCAGTGAATTTTCTTTGATGAATTACTAACAATTAAAAGATGATGGAAAGTATGATTGAACTTGTCATTGCTGACATAAAGGACTAAACCAACACACAAAGCTTCATCTCCTGGCTGCAATTTTAAACACATTCAAATGAAATATTAAAACAACCTACTTCTCCAGAATGTGTTTGAGCTAATTGTTACACTTTTATAATTTAGGACTTTTTTCTTTCAGTGGAGCCGTGGGTAGGGGAAGGCTGGAGAGATCAGCTACAACTCAGTGCTTCCTCTCTCCTTTCTCTGTGTTTTTTCTTCAGTCTTACACTGGGAAGATGACTCTGAGAGCAATTAAACATTGGGTAAGTGTCACAAATGTGGAATTTCCCCCATTGCAAATACTCAACTTGGCTTGACACGGCTCTTGATAACCTAACTGAGGCCCTGCTTTCAGAAGCAGGTAGGACCAGGTGATTCTCACAGACATTTGTGAGACTTTTCTGTGATTCCAAAAACGTTACCATTGTAAGCCTCACTTTAACCATCTGCCTTGCTAATCAAATGTATTACGGAAAACAAGCATGCAGAAAATGCTAAAATATATGAAAGAAGAAAGTGCTACAAGTGTCGCTTCAGTATTTTAAAGTGTGAAATAGGGAACCAAATAATTACTTTTTTTTCTGCTGCTGGGGTTTTTCAGTTGTGTTAGGGTAAATAAGGTCACTAGATAAGCAAGTGGAGGATAGTTGAATGATTATGAGCTCATGTACACATCTATACTACAATGCAACAAAACTGCAAACACTAAAAGTTTTGAATCTGTCAGAGGAGCATCAAGAAGGGATTTATAAAAAAAAAACCCAAAACAACCAAAAAACTACTGATTTTCAAGGACCAATCTTACATTAGGAATTCCTCATCAGCTAAATAATTACCTGGGTGATTTCAGTGGTTGTAGTCCAAATCTCTCTATGGTTTTGTTAAATCATTGACAAATCAGCTGCTGTTTGAACCTGAGACGTTCATACCTCAAGTTGCTAGTGTGGAAATGACAAAGTCATGAAGCGAAGTGATTTCTGCATAATACCAAAGTAAACAAAAAATCCAGTTTCCAAAAGATTTCCTCTGCCTGCTATTCCTCTGTCAGGACTGCACATATTTATTTTTGTTATGTAAAGTTGAGGGGAAATATCTTTCACATAGTTATTGGCATTCCAGATAGACAAAAACTTGTGTAGTGTACTCAGTATGAGGAACTTACTGAAAATATAAAACTACTATCATAAACACTTAGTGGCAGCATTTAATATCTAATTTAATGACTGGAACTACAAAATCAACTCATCATCACATAAATGTAGAGATTTTACTGGTTATAGCATTAAGGTTTGAGAATTTTTAAGTACGTGATAGATATGCTTTACAATAGTGGATGGTACCTTGTTTATCACACAGCTGTAACAATGGGTCTGATTCACACAACAATTACTCTGAAGTGACTTAAGAGAACTCAAGAAAGACTAATTAACTTTGCTCAAGAAACAGTGTTGTTCCTATGGTGTTGATCTTTTTAGCCTCGTGCCCCAGGAGTAAACATGCAATTAAAATCTGAAGCAAAGATACTGATATTGAGCTCAAGATTCTACAGTACATTTTTTATACACGTAATAGGCTATATATGCCTCACTGCAAGCAAGCATGTCATGTCTACTGCACCACTGATGAGAAAGCAATGTACTGATTTTGAAAATATATAGTAAACCTTATATGAAAAAAACTGAAAGGATGAACTAATTATCCTGCTAGTCAAAAGTCAATTTAATTAGAAAGATCGTTACTAGCACACAAAGGAATCTTCAAAATTATTTTAGACACACCGAACTCTGTAGTTTTGGCTGCAAGAGAGTTAATTTCCTGCACAGTAGCTAGTAGGCTATGTTTTGGATTTGTGCAGAAAATACAAGAAGCAAAAAAGGCCTCAACTCAGTATAAGCACTGCTCAGCAATAACTAAAATACTCATCCCTTTAATATTGACATTGTCTTCAGCATGAATCCAAATCACAGAATCAGGGAATGTTATCCATAATAGCTCGATGGTAGCTACTGTGAAGAAAATGAGCTCTATCCCAGCCAAAACCTGCACAATGACATGCATGCATCAAGTTAATATAAAACATACAGTTTCAAAGTAATGGCACATGGTTCAATGAAGTATTAAATACAACAGCCCATGACCCTGTTATTTAACAGTTTTAAACAGGTTTTTTTTAATGAGAAAAAGAGATGTTCCTTGTTTTGAAAGAACAAATGACAAGCCAGAAGACAGAAAAACAGCATTCTGCAGCTTCTTAGTAAGGGTTCCTTCCATTTACTTTGAATCTAAAAACTGGGGTTTAATTTCTATTGCATGGGCAAGTTTTACCACTTCTTCCACAAAGTGAGTAGTTACATAAAATGAGTATGGAAGAAATTTTATGAATCTTGAAATCATCACCTTAAGATTTAGACTTAAAACCCCCACATTTTGTATATAGGTCCTGAAAGAATATGAGTATCACAACGGATAGAGTGAGGCTTAACTTCGGCAAGGCCAAGCTGCCTGGGCTCTCTTTAAAATCACTAAGACGTAAGGGAGAGAGAGAAACTATTCAAGCTACATAGTAGCTTTGAGTTCTCTCAGCAAAACTTCCTCTTTTGCCTTTCCTAAAGTATATTGCCACAGGAATACTGAGTGGTGGTTATTGTTGTTCAAAGATGGTAATTTCTTTTCAGTTAATTTCACTTTGCCTACACATGCAAGCTGGTTATGATGGGATGTTTACACTTTCACTATGCAGGCAGTTTAAAAGGTAAAAAATTGAGCTTGTCTGCCCATTGTGCCGCTTCTGTGCAACAAGTCAAAGAGTGCAAGTGAATCTTTGAAAGCAAAAATGACAATATCTGTAATAACTTGAAGATGTGTCATATCAAAATTACTTCCCATAGGAACTCGTAAGTTTACATATACAGCGCTTTGTTTAATTAAAAATTGAAATACCACTATAAAACCTCCTAAGATTCCTTAGAAAAAAATCTATTTTAAAACTAAACCTCAAAACATAATTATTATTTAAGTCTAAAATACATGACAGGGATATTTTGATTACTTAAAAATGTATTTGCTATAAAAAATTAGAAGTAATTACAATAAAAATAAATTCTATCAAGCTGAAGTACAGAAATGCATACTTGGGACAATGAAAATGAACAAATAATCTTGTATCTGACATACAGTGCTATCACACAAAAAGCAAAAAGTCTTCTGCAACCAGTCCAGCATAATCTGAGACATGAGACATTTTTTCCTAGAAATTAGTTAACAGTCTGGGAAAAAAACAATTACAAAAGAAGAGTTTAGTTACTATTAATATGCAGCCAATTCTAATCACCATGAGTGCTGCTTGTTGAATTCACTAACGACCTCACTTGGAGGGAGCTGCATATGACAGACTACTATGGTTTCTTAAGAACTGCAATATAAAGAAAGTTTCCTAAGAATTTTCTGGGAGTTAGGACCTTTCATTAACAGGATATCCACAGAATAGCTGTTAGTTTGATTATGTGAAGTTACTTCCTTCACCTTGTTTTCCTTTGCTCACTTGTTGCTAGAACATATACTCTGTTTTTCTATATCTGTGAGACACTTCATATTTCAATTAAAATTTTATTTTAGAAATTCCTGGCTCCTAAGTAAGTTAAAACCTATCCATTTAAAATAAGTTTTGCAAGAGGCTTTTATTTAAAAATCTGATTGAAGATACCTGAGCATTCATTCTATGTCCCAAGAAAGATTATTTGCTGCACACATTGGAAAAAAATGAAATTCTAATGGGTTTCTAAAAACAATTGATTCTAAGAGCAATATTTGATCTTTTTTGCTACACATTTTTCCATTAAGTGGAAAACAGAAAGAAATTAATCTGTAAGTAAACACCTTAAGTTCTAACCTTTAGATTCAGTCTATATGCTAATCCCTCCTAGTTAGAAATCGGTTCCCCAAATCATCAACATGGAACACTAAGCATAATCCTGCTCTGAGATTCAAAGAAAAATCTTGGTAAACATGAAACTTTTCAAATTAATTTCTGTTTGAGGGGAAAAAAAATAAAAAGAACAAAACCCAAATATTTGAAAAGTCTATATTTTAAAGTGTTTCAGATTGCCACAGAATTTATGTTTCATATTCCTATACAGCTGCTTTCTTCTGCACTATCGAGAAAAACTAACCCTGACCTTCCTCCTAGAAGGTTAAACTTCTAGCTTCTGTTTGAAACGCTGGAGTGCCTTTCCTCAGAAGAAATGCTACATCTACGTGCCGCCAGCAACGAGAAAGAATACACTATTTGCTCCGACCCTTCATTAGTCAGAGGATCTTGGCAACAGCAATAGTGCTTATACCCGGCCTCTGCATGAAAAACTGTTTTCAAAGGTAACCTTGCCAAGGGCTATGTTCTGTCTTGGCAAAAGGAAGCAAACTTTTACTTTTCTACCAGTCAGTTCCCTCTGCATGAGAAACAGGTGTTATGATAGGAAATGGGACTTGGAGCAGGAACAAAATAAAATTTCTCTAAGAATAAGTTTGGTTCACGAAAAAAATCAGAGATAATAAACCTGCGGGGCTTACATGTTTTTGCAAAATGCAAATCAGTAAAACTGGTTATGGGATTAAGTGCTCTTTTTCCAAAATGACCATGGAGATTATAATCATTAATTAAAATCATGTAAATAATATTCTGAAAGAACTCTTTCTTTTTATCTCATAGGTTTCAAATGGCCTAATGGTAAAAGGTTTAGTTTCAGAAGAGCTATTCTAATTAAAAATAAAAATTTAGCATAATTAATAAGTGTGACTAGGCTTGCAATCTCACCACTTGCTATGACAATTTTTTAACAGAGAAATGAGATTATATTTTTAAGTATCATTATACCAGGTTACAATGGATTATACTCTTACACGTCCCCTTACATATTTTCAATCAATTCAGTAAGTACTGGTATTAAAACCTTCTTGACTTTTGGTCACTCATTACCACTACTCCTTAAAACACTGTATATGATAGTATGTCTTCTCCTCATATTGGAAAACTCCCATCATTTGTCTGTACTGATATATAATCAAAATACACAAAATAGACAGACTGAGTAAAAATAATTACAAAATGGGATTTATCCATACAGTCCACGGGTTATCTCTATATTCTGTAATTTCTCTACTGGAATATAGTGACGGAATATGGCCCTTTCCACTTTACATTTTTCCCAAAACTTCAAATTATTCTGGCAAGGAATAGATACCTCTTCTGTATTGCATATTGAGGCTCAATTACGATACATTGTTTATTTCATGAAAACAAGATGGAAATTCCTTTGCTTTATGCTTTTAACTTAACTGTGTTTCCAGGACTCATATAGATGGATGATTTAATCTTGCTGCAGAAAGTAGAATAAAACAGAAGAGCATATTTAATGATGTAAAATAAATTGCACTGACATTTGAAGGAAAAAATGTTTCCTAAAAAGAAATCCCGAAAAGTTTAAATTATATTCAAAGATATTTTCCAGTTCTGAAGTGTACTGACAAACTGAGTATTTTAAAATCTGATTCCCCCCCACTCAACCCCACTCCAGAAGAGTAATTCTTATCTTGCAAGCATTACATCGGGGTAAGAATGATAATGCATGGTTACAACAATCCCATGCAGTGCTACAGGCTGGAAACAGAGAGGCTGGAAAGCTGCTTGCGGGAAAAGCACTTGAGGGTGCCAGTCAAGACCAGACAAACATGAGCCAGCAGTGCCCAGGTGGCCAAGAAGGCCAATGGATCAGCAATAGTGTGGGCGTGGGATCAGGACAGTGACTGTCTCCCTTTACTGGGGCTCACATCTCAAGTGCTGTGTCCAGTTCTGGGCTCCTCACTACAAGAAAGACACTGAGGTGCTGGAGTGTGTCCACAGAAGGACAGCAGAGCTCAGGAAGGATCTGGAACACAAGTCTGATTAGGAGCAGCTGAGGGAGTTGGGGGTGTTTCAGCTGGAGAAAAGGAGGCTCGGGGGGA
>VZRE01015562.1:0-26835 GCA_013396775.1 Cephalopterus ornatus | reverse complement strand
CTCTTCTGTAAAATGAGTTCCCACAGTTTACTTTATGTAGCTGCTGACAAGGAAATGCAGATTGGCATTTCTTATAAGGACAACTTTCCACTTTTGTACCCCACTGACACATTTTTCTTAAAACTGGTTCTGATTCACTCATAAGAAGTATTTGACAATGTAATTTTTACATACTTGCCAAGATCCTACTCCTGTCAGGAACAAAACATCTTCTTTACACATGTCAAGAATACTTCCCTAGGACTGAGGTAGACTTTACTCAGCGTTTTATAGGATCTGCTCCTTTGTTTGTCAAGCTTATATAGTCTCTCAGAAGACAAGAGTTACATCTGTGGATTTTTATCACAATTAAAATCACTGCTTGATGGGGTCATAAGGAGTAGGCCTGAATATTGTCAAGCCAATAATAGGTTGATTACATCTCTGTGCTAGACTCAGTATAGACACAGTTATGATCTGAAGCTGCATAAGCTCAGAGGTTCCAAATTGAGTGTGCTGAACTACTCAGTTGCTTTTGCAAATTAAGTCTTTATTGGTCATGCAAAAGGGGAAGAAAATGATGGAGTTTCTGCCCAGAATTTGTGCACACCCAGTCAGGTTTATTAGTTTGAGGGCTGTCTTGAGGGACTGTGGTTGTGTTCTGCTTTTCAGTGGGATGCAGGCAGCCACACAAAGCCCTTGCAGCTGAGTCTGTTGGGGAGTGCTGTACCTGACCTGGGCTAGAAATGTAGTGGTCTCTATACCTGGGGCAAAAGTAATTTGCAACCTGCCGTACAAGTTAGTGTTACATAAATACCTAATGTTTGGATGAGAACAAGAATTGTATCTTGAATGGGGGAAAATGGCTTCTTTGTCAATTTTTTTTTTTTATCGAATGACATTATTTTGAGATGCTGCTGTTGTTCAACACTCACTTTTGAATTTATACTTTTGTATATTTGTGATTGACTGTAAAACTTTTGGGGATGGCATGGCAAGTACTAGTATCAATATATTAGTCTGCCAGGAAAGGATGGAGCCATAAAGAAAGAATAACTCTAAGGGGAAGGGAAGAGATAAAGAAGCTGGCATCAGAAGCAATCTGGAACAAGAGGGAGAAAAAGTAAATATCAAAGAACCAAGACTTTATGTGCTTAGAGTTACCTGGTACAATGTGAGACTAAATGCTGTTTAACTCGTGTGTCAAAAATGAAAATAACCTTGGCACCCCGAGAGCCTTCAGTAGCTAATATCTCTTTTTGTCTTTAAAGAATTTTGTGGAACCACTTTTTCAAAGGTGAACTTTATATGGTAAAAAAAGGACATGCACATAATATAAACTTAGACCAGTCTGGGATATTATTTTCAGAATACTTTGTTAAATGTTCTCCTGTGCTCTTTTTCTGTTGTCAAGTAGTTTCCTACATTTTTTTTAAGTAAAAGCTGTTTGCATGTGAAATACTGAAGTAGATTTAGATGTGAATTGTCAAATTGACTGATAGTTGTGATTTCTTTCCTTGTTTTCTTCTCTCTTTACTGAGGATGCAGAAGAAAAAGCTAAGAAAGAAGCAGAGGAAAATGCCTATCAGGGAACAGATGAAAAAGAAAGCAATGAAAAGGATGAGAAGCCAACTGAAGATGCCACAGCAACAAATAAGGAGAACAGCAAAGAACCAAATCCTGGGGAAAGCAGAAACACAGATTCCAGTAAAAATTCTGTAAATGAGACTCAGCAAAGGGGCATGAACAAACACAAAGCGTCTCAAGGGAAAAATACACCTAGGACAGATAAGGGAACAGACTCTCATCACACAGTGGGAGAAGAGAAACAGCATGTCCAGAATGGTGAGTTCTCTCCTTCCACTGAAACGTAAATCCAGCCCTAAAAACAGTATCTCACCTTACTGATGGGGGAATGTGATATCCTGAAAAAGGATGTTCTGGGCCCAGAGTCTCTTCCTGTATTTAGGCATAGTCACCTGCATATGGAAATCAGAAACTGTATGTTAACTTCCGTGTAGTGTTTTGCCATAGAAGATGGGGTTCATCATACCTGCCTGGGCATTTTACAGGAAAGGAAAAAATATTTATCTCATGAAAATAAAGCAGCCTGTTAAGATACACAGTCTCGAAAGCTGAAACAAATATTCTGGTTTCAATGAATATTGTTGCTTGGGT
Organism: Cephalopterus ornatus; assembly: GCA_013396775.1. Lineage (NCBI taxonomy): Eukaryota > Metazoa > Chordata > Aves > Passeriformes > Cotingidae > Cephalopterus > Cephalopterus ornatus. The sequence continues at coordinate 24,678 of VZRE01015562.1, read as the reverse complement.
GGAGAAGAGAACAGAGGAGAATCCAAAGTTGGCTTATAAACTCATTTTAAAGCCAATTAAAGACATCTTTGATTTGAGTCTCAGATATAAATATGTTTTCAGACAGAGGACTTGTCTCCTCTTTTTTTTAGGATTTATTTTATCTATCCTTCTTTTGCTCAGTTTTCTTTTAATAAGGATAGTCACAAGCCTTCATTTTTTTTTTGGGGGGGGGGTGTTGACAGAAATTTTATTCCAGTGTTTTTAACTTGCTGTAAAACTGAATTAAAATAAGCATCTCATTCTGCACCCAAAAAAGGTGAAAAAAAGTTTGAAAATTCCATTAAACATTAAAAAAACTTATTATACCCATGAGAACAGATCAGTTATCTCTAGGTTGTTTCACTGTCATTCCCTGGACAGCTTCTGATCCCTGAAGCTGATATCAAAAAATGGCAGTACAGCCGCATGTGACTTTTCACAAACTTGGCTAGTATCAGGCAGTGCAAAACTAGCAAAAAAGTCACTTAGAAGCTTTGTCTTAGAAAAAGACTGAGCATATAAGCTTTGAAAGTCCAAGGTTCAAGCAGTGACTTTAGATGGCAGGAGATGAAGAAATTCTGTTTAAAGCATTCCTGATATTATTTTCATGGTTTCTGGCCTTTCCCATTAATTCCTTCATCATTAGGGTTTTTCTAGATTGGAAGGACTGTGGGAATCAGAGCTATCATGCTCTTTATGATTTTTCTTCAGTGTTACATGGGTGAATAGGAATGCACCCCAGGAAATCAAAAATGTTAGGGACATAAGAAATCCCAGTTGGACTACATCAGACATTTATTTTTAAATCCTTTGTTTTACATGCTTCTAACAATATGGGAATTAAGTGTGCTCTAGTGATTTTGATAGTACCTTTTTCTGCAGTGTTTCTCTGCTGCAGGTGTCAAAGAAAGGAATTATAAGAAAGGTGCTTTGAAAGGAATTATAGTGATTTCTGAAAATTAGCATCTTCCTCAGGAAAAGAAATTCTGCTCCTCAATTTATGGGATTATATACCTTTAGGAGGTACAATCACTGCAGAGTCTTTTGGGACTGATGAAATCTTAACATTATATCTCTGGATTCAACACAACTTCTCTTACATTAATATCTCATTGTAATGTATTTACCTCATTATTTCTCTACTTTAATCCCTTTCAGAAAGATCATTATGATCATCATTCTGCTCTGCTGCTGGCACTATAGCAGGGTAGATATTACAATACTCAAAAGTCTCCTATTCATAATATTCAATGAAAGTTCAGAAATTGTGTGTCAGGTGAGTTTAAAGTCTCTCTGTCATTCATTGCCTGTGTGCTTTCTCTGAAAGGCTGAAATGTGAAATAATGTGTGTGTAGATGTTCAGCATCTTTTCCTGCACACACTTAAAGTCAAGCAACTTCTTTATGCAATGGTTAAAACCCATTATTATCTCATCATTACCATCATCTGTATGATGGTGGAGGAAATGGAAGAAGACTTTTGTGCTTTGCTAGGTACATTTTTGTCAGACACCTCAACCCAGTTTGGATCTGCTCATACCTCTCTGTTCAATACCTCAGATCAGTGTCAGTGTGATCAGCTGAGGAGGGTGCTGCTTGTTGTTTATCATCTTGCTTTCGTTCTTCTCTCTCACACACAGTGAGTTTAGGAAGAAAAACATGGAAAGTTTTGAATAAAAGCTGAACAGAACATTCTTTTTTTCCATCTTGTTAAATATTTTAAGATTTGAAAACCATTCCTCTTTTCTACTATGATGAATCTTAATTGGAGATAGATATTGATCCACTGCCGTCCAAGAATAACAAACATATCAGTGGTTAGGGCACATGTGGAAGAGGGAAACCATGCTTCTTTTCAATTTTTCTTTTTTTTGGAACTGTTCCAAAAATAAATATCCACTGCCCATGAGTATTTTGAAGGCAGATCAGATCCTCTTTAACATGTAATACCTTTAATCTTGATCCAAAGACTGGGAAGTACCAAAATAGGAATAGAAATGGAATAAGCATCACTTTAATACAGCCCTATAGCATACCTCATGTTTACAAAATTCTGAAGTGAGACTTTTACAGCTTTTTGTGCTAAGGTGTGTGTTACAAAATTCAGAGCCATTACTCCATGAGGAAAGGACAAACTGCCTGCTCTCATCTGGGCAGGCTGATGTTGTTTCACTGGATATCTGAAGGAAGGACACCTTCTTTGCTGCTGTTTGGACACTGCAACTGAAACAGCTTTGTTCTGCTACAGCTCTCCCTTTAAGTTATTTTTTATTTGATCTTGCATTCAGCACTCTCATTCAATGAAGGGATGGTCTGGGAAGGTCTGATGTGCTCTGCTGTATGACCAGTAAAGGACAGAAAATGAGAATGGTTAACTTTCCTGGCTTCATAAAATACACCCCAGCTCAAGCTGCCATTTTAATTGTGCATCAACCATTGCTCTGCCAAAGGCCTTGATTTTCTGGTTTGCTACAGAGACTCTAAAGGCAGTTATCAGTGCTAGGATGATTGTTCCCTGATACAGTCATCAAAGGACCAACCTTTATCTGTGGATAAAGGAATCTGGCAAGAGAAAGCAAGACATAATTGTATAGGCCTGTTAAGGATATCTAAGGGGGTTTGTCAAAACAGAAACTTTTGATGAAGTCTTGCAGGGTCTTAGTCCCTTAAAAGCATAAATGTTTCAGAGTCCTGATTTTGAAATGAAGTTTATACTCAGATTTTTAATGGCCTGCATACAATCAGAGGGATTAAGAGTTTTCATGTGCACTTTAAAAGGTTTTAATAATTAGAATACATTTAAAAGTAGATTGTAAAGCTTGCTTTTCTGTAGGAGATGGATAAATTTTTTTTGGTGCTTTATTCCTTTTGAATTCAGACTTTTTCTCCTAAGGAACATCTCCTTTAGATTTTCCAATTTGATTGAGTTATAGTCATTAATAAACTGCGGTCTGCATTAAAATCTTTATAGTGTTTCTTATTACTTCTTTCTAGGTGAATTAAAGGAAGACAATAAGTTGGACAAAAGAGATAAGTCCAGTGTGGGGGATGAATCAAAGAAAACAGATGGTAAGGACAATGTTTTATTGCATTTTTGTCACCCATTTTTATATGCAATCTATTGGTTCCTAAATATCTGTAGTTTATTCTAAAACAAAAAAAAATGTGTGGTAACCTGAAACAGACTTAAGAGAAACAGTCATTAGATTTGAAAAAAAATAGCCATTGGGGCATTCTGAGGGAAAATCATTCCTTTCACATAATGCCTAGCACCATTTAGTTGAGCTGGTAAGCCTTATCCATCAATTTTTGTGCAGTGCCTGAAAGAAAAATACTGGATTATTAGAGTTGTATAGTAGGAAATGCGGATTTGTGAGATTCTATCCTTCTGACTTTCTTTGGGCTGTATTCTGCTGTCTGTAAGGACAGGCTGCATTAGAGACAAAGGAAACAGAGCTAAGAAAAATACTGCATAAGATGTCCCTGTTTTACATGATCACATGTTACACTATACCAATACAAACACAAAGCTTTCTTGACTTAGTTGTCTGAAGGGGAATTTGCCCAGTGTTGTCAAACCAGTGGTGTGAGAAACCAGCAGCAGTGAACACATCAACATAGAGGTCCTCTACTGAAAAGGGAATTGATGAAACATGGTTGAACTGAAGCAATCCCACGCCATAGGACGACTTCATGGTCATCTGGGAATAATTTCAAATGAGTCTGAGCCTAGTGTAGAGATTCACAGACATTTTTAGCAGCCTCAGCAAATTGGAAAAATAACTCTAAATTCTGTGGTATGTTTGCTCTTATGCACTTCCTCACCTGTGTACCGAGGGCTCTGAGATAGTATCTGAATCCATATTGCTCAAAGCAATTGCTGAACTAAATGGAAACAAGTTTTCTAGCATTTCCTGTGTATGCCTCAGTGAAATTCACTGAAACATAGCTATTCCTAAATGTAAATAATACAGTGCTTTGCTTTGATGGTCAAGAAAGGCAACTTCATTGTAAGTACTGCAGTTTAGTATGGTACCATGTTTTCTTTTATTGCTTCTTTTTAAGAAATTATTTAAATTCCTATTGCTCTAGCAAATGTAGTAAATAAGAAGAAAATATTTTACCTCAATTAAAAATGTAGAAAATTTCATCTAGAAGTATGTGTTAATTTCAGACATATATATGTACTTTTTCATAAGAGGCTCCTTTAGTAGCAATTGTTTAGAAGAATTCATATATTTTGTTAAGAGGTCACATTACTTACATAGTTGAGTTAAATATCTGTCAGGAAAAGAGTCTTGAACAAGTACCATTTACAATTCTTACTGCAGTCATGCAGAAATTAAACACAAATACTCAAATAACATGTTACTCTGCAGATGTTCATGAATATGTGCAGCTCTGTATGTAACTATCAAGACCCCAGAAGAATTAATGGGCAGAATGACTATTCTCCCTGCTCCAGTGGGTGATGGTTGAGTAACAGCTGTGCTGGAAGGCTGATGCACTTGCAGGACTATGTGGATGCAGAAACACTGTGGCTTTTTAAGAGTATTCAGGAGCACCAGCCCAGCCAAGGGAGTAGACCCGTGAATCCCTAGCTTTGAGGACAAGGTTACATTTGAAGGCCTTCACTGTCTAGGTCTTAGAAAGATTAGGGGCACCTATTTATTTAGGCTGGAGGACCAAGAAGTGAATATTTCATGCGGACTTGAAGATCAAGGATGTGAATTTGGTTCCTTGCAAGTTGTTCATCTTTGTTTGGTGTTATTTGTACTTGTTATTTGTTATTTATTCTCCTGTAAGAGGAAGTTCTGCTCATCCCTTTAGGGAAAAGACTAATACCATGGGACCAGTTGAATACAGTGAATAAGCAACTGTAATTATACAAGTCCATTACAAGGAAAACTTGTAAGCTTAATGTTTTTCATTCAGACACTGTAGAGGCAGATTATAGCTAATGATCTCATTGATAAAAATCAGGAGAAAAATTGTGAATTATGCACCTAAGAAAATAAAGCATGTGGCACTCCTGTTTTGCCAAATACTGCACAACCTGTTCTGTCCATTACTCACTCCGGAGCAAATCTCCTTTTACCAGCCTTGTGAGGCATGTGGAAAAAGGAACATGATCCATGGATAATATGTAGCTGTTTACAGGCTACTGAAATGTTTATATGTTTTCTCTTGTGCCAGTGTATGGTCTTTCACATGCCACATGCTGGAAAAAAAGATGCAGCGGGGGAGTTAAAAAGATTGAGGTTATGGCTATAATGCACTCACCACCTGTAGTTTGCTGGTGAGTGAAACTCAGCCTAGACTTTTTTCAGGGTCAAGGGTACTTGGGTTTTACAACCTCTGTTCTGTTTTGGGGTTTTCCAACCTCTATTCAGTATGTAGCTTGGAGGATATTTGTATTAAACAGGTGCCTGATTTACCACGAGGGCTTAAACTTTCTCACCACTACCTATTAGCATCAGCTGAAGCCCTGAACCCCATTGACATCAGTCTGCTACCCCGTCCTGTGGCGCAGGCATCCTGCACCCAGAGAAGAAAGTTTAGAATTTATTTTGAATAAAACTTTTTAGGATCTGTATCCAAGTTGCTTTTGAAAATATATACAAAGGAAGTTATTGTAATATCTTCTTATAGGAATACATACATGCTAAAGTGATTCTAATATGTTTGTGCTACTATATGAGGAACCTAGTGATCAGGGACGCATAGAAAAAACCATCTCATATTGACACAAACACATTGAAACTGCACATCTACACTGTAGTCACAGGTGTGAAATGTAGCTTCTATGTCAATTACCTTGAAGCTACCCAAAAATACTTCCAGTGCCTCCACGAACAGGAATCAAGCTTGCTGAGACAGCAACAAACTATGAATCTAGCCAGAGCTTTGTACAACTGAGTCTATCCATATCTAAGCCAACTATGTTAAACCTAGCTTGAGGATGGCTATGTAAACTGCAGTCATGCTTTGGATTTCAGACTTTACTGCTTCAAAATCCTGTGCAAGTCTCTTGAACGTAGGTTAGTCTCCTCATGTTAATCTGATCTTCGTATTATTGGCTTTTTTTTTTTTCTGTTGGAGATACTGCTTCTTACTCAGTATACCCTTTTTTTCCATTCCAAGAAATGTGAGGCTGCCATTTCCCACATAAAGACAGAGCACTATCAGAGACATCAGCAGCACAAGTAGTTCATCAAAAGTTTCCTGTGGGATAGAACACTATTAAACCATTTTGGAAAACTGAATTTTCCCATATGAAACTGTAAGCGGTCCCATGGACATGATTTTTATCCAGAATCCAACCTTTCTTTTTTTGCAATTTTTTTTTTCTCACAAAACTAACAACAAATGAGAAAATTATTCTTCCCCACTTTAGACTTGATATGAGGAAGAAATTTTTACAGTAGTGGTAGGCAAACGTGGAACAGTTTGTTCAGTGAGGTGGTAGATGCCACATCCCTGGAAATATTCATGTCCAGGTTGAACGGGGCTCTGAGCAACCTAATCTAGTTGAAGATGTCCCTGCTTATTGCAGGGAAGGTCCCTTCCAACCCAAACTATTCTGATTACATGATTCTATAATTACCACTTCCACAGGGTATTTCTACCACCTCCTCATTTTTTTTTTCCTCACTGGGAAGAGATTCTGCAATGTTTATGCCAAGGTTTCAGTGTAACTCTTTGTTCCAGGGACCAAAATGCAGTCTATTCAATCAAATATACTCTCTCAGCTACAAATTGTAGACAAATAAAAGCTTCTCTTTTTGTGTGTTTGTCCTGGCAACATATTATTTCAGTGGTAGCATGCACCTTTTAGCACAGAAATATACAGGATATTTACATGTTCAACAGCTGCTGCATGTGGTGAAAGCCTGTGCCCGGGGTATGTTTGATGAGCAATGCTCCCACCTCGTGGACAAATCAAAATCCTGCGTTTTGACAGCTCTTTGTTTCAGTACTACATTCTTCTGTGCAGTGCAACAGAATAATAGTCACTATAAAATAATGTAATATAATACAATATGCAGCCTTTTAAATATGTGGACTATCTTACAGGCTTAGTGGAAATTGAGGTCTTAGCTTGCTTTATTTGATTTTGTTGAAATACACTGTTGCTTCACAGTAGTTAAAAGCCTTTCGTATGTGTTCTATACAGTGCCTATGCTGACATGTAGAGCTGCCTTTTGGTCATAATTTTTCTTGATAATCATTCCTTGACAAGCAAGTGAAAAATTCTCTGATTATTAAGTTAAAATATGGGACCTTCACTTCTTTCTGTCCCAGTTGTCCCAAAACTCAAGTGGCAGAGTAGCTGGCATGAAATATTGTTATCTGAGAATGCCTTTGGTACAGGAACATAGTGGTGTGAAGAAGCCATGATGATGGCTCCACGATTATATAGACAGAGTTGAATTAACAAGAGTCTTCACAGTTTCATTTGGCAAAACTGCTCAACAATTTAAGAATTGCCTGTCTTTGCAGCCTCCTGCAAGATACGATTTTGTGTGTCTCAATCTAGCCAAGACCACTATATAGCAATGGACACTAAGCAGAATTCTGATGAAAACCTGCTTATGTAATATACTTAATGCTGGTGTTTTTTAAAAACAGGTTACTCAAGCATATAAATGAAGAGTATTTGGCTATGTCTTCTTGAGAGAGGTAAAAAGGAAAATTTCAGGTCATACTAATAATGGTGCTATTTCTAATTCTGTTCCAAAAAATGAGGTAATCTCTCCATTATTGTCAGAAGCAAAAAGTTTGTAAGGCAAACACGTTGTATTTTTCCTTGCTGCTTGATAGTACTCTTGATATTAGATGTCATAATCTGGCAACAGTGGCAAATTGGAATTACAGTAGTCTAAGACTACTTCTAAAGACAGTTTCCTTCCTTTTCTCACTTCTTTTTTATGGCCTGTTACTTGAATTACATTAGAGGTTATTGCCCCATGTTACAAATCAGAAAGTTTTGTACTGTTAGCTTCTGAAAAAGTTTGCTTGAAACATGAAGGTGTTTTGCTATCCAAAAAGACATATTTCAGCATAATTTATCTCTGCTGAAAAAATGTTTCATAGTAGTGCAGTATAGGATAACTTAGGGTGAAAAAGCTTCTGTGCTCTTTTGAAAAAAATCAGTGTGTCTAATTTAGCAAGTGGCACCTGAGGCAAGCTGGAATTTGCATAGAAGAATGCATTCTGAAGAAGGTTTTATGCAGTTTGAATAATGCAGTTTATGGCAATTTTAATAGAAGATTAACATGATGTAATGTGATCTTTGAAGCTCAATTCAAAGTACATTGCTAGCATCTAGACGGGGCAAACAGTACATCACCAAGGTACCTTTTATAATTATGGAGATGATTTTGCAACTTGACAGGCTGTGTGTGTGTAAATCTTATGGAAAATGCCTGGTTTTCCTTTCATCTGCCTGCTTTCATCATAGACTTTCATCTACCTGCTTTCCATTGTTCAGGCCATAGGATCTAGATACCTAGTTTTTAGGATGCTTAATTGCTTTTTACTTCTATTCCACATGAAATCACAAATATATGTGACAATTTGAAAAATTGTGAATACAATTTGTCTTGATTTAAGTGAATATTTGGAATATTCAGGTGCATGGTGGAAAAACACATAATCACTGGGGGCAATTTAACTAGGGTTTTTTGAGTAGTTACCTTTATGGGGAACATTTTTCACGTTACTTCCGGTTCTTTACATACAGTTCTGCTCAGAGATGGCATATGGTTGCATTGCTCCTCAGGGATAACATGCATGGTCCTAGAGGCATGTAGAAATGTGTAACTTACACAGAACATTGCAGAAATTCCTCCTTGATTTTTCACTGTCAGCCCTTTTATTGCACCAGTCAGAGAAATGGAGATTTGTGACCTTGCTTCCGTTATAATCCTTAGCCCATTTAGGAAAAGTTGCCTGTGCAATGATGTATAGAAATTCTCTGCTTCAGCAAGAGGAGAGTCCTCCTTGCTCCCCAGCTCCATGAATTTATGTTCGATCCAGTGAAAATCAGGCCTCTTTTTCCTGATGCAGCACTTAGCCATGAAAGAGAAACAAGATCATGTCCAAAGGGAATGACTGAAGAGAAGGAAGAATATAAAATGGCTCCTCAAAAGGCATTGGTGACCTTTAAATTGTGTCTTATCCCTTCTTCACAGAACAACTACCTTCCAGTTTGAGCATACTAGCTACAGGTATCTTACATGCTGGGCACTCTGAGAAGGTATGGTATCCCACCCCAAAGCAGAAAGGAACGTGCAGGTGTGCAGATACTCATGGTCAAGAAGTATAATCATTATTACTTATGATCATTACTTGATCCATCGCTAGACAATTCATTCTTTTCTCTGCTTCTCAACAACTTCTTTCCTGTTCTTAATTTCAAAACGTGGGACTTGGAGGCCATAATAAATGTAGAAGGAAGACAGCAAGTGTTATTAGTTGTAAAGTGGTATTTTGTGTCAGGTTAAAGCATTTAGGAGCTTAAGTCTAATTCAAAAGAAGTGATTGTCAAAACCTGAAGAGATACTGAAAAAATCCAAATGAGAATTTTTGCTTTGAGGTGATGTTTCACATTTTTAGCCAGCTTTAAGTAAATGGTAAAAATACAAGTTTTGTTTGAGTTAGATGAAAATGTCAGCTTGATTATTCATTTTCTCTCCACCACACCACCAAAAAAAACCCCTACTCTGCAACAAACATTTTTGCCAGGAGAGAAAAAAACCCACTTACTTTTGTCTGACCCAGAGCTAAGCATTATACTAATTTTTCAGTTTAGTCGCTCAACCAAAGAAGCCTTTATTTGCCCGGTGCTTATTACAAAATTCTGATTGCATGTGTGGCTGAAAACTTTGTTGGCTTCGATTAGCCTTCTGCCCATGGAATGTTGTATTTTGTTTGCGTGGCAAGGTGTTGGTAGTAGGAAGGGCTACAGGGATTGCTTCTCTGAGAAGCTGCTGGAAGTTTCCCCATGTCTGACAGAGCCAGTTCCAACCAACTTCAAGACTGGCACTGGCCACGGCCAAGCCCATCAGTGATAGTGGTAGAACCTCTGGGGTAACAGATTTAGGAAGGGGAAAAAGTTACTGTGACAAAGAAATTGCATCAGAGAATAGAGGGGAGAGAAACAGCCCTGCAGACACCAAGGTTAGTGAAGGAGGTGCACTAAGTGCTAAAGCAGGTATTCCCCTGCAGCCCATGGTGAAGACCATGGTGAGACAGATTGTGCCTCTGCAGCCCACAGAAGTCCACAGTGGAGCAGAAATCCACCTGTAGCCCCTGGAGAATCCTATACTGGAGCAGATGGATGCCCAAAGGAGGCTCTGACCCTGTGGGAAGGCTCCTGTGGCCCTGTAGAGAGAGAAGCCCACACTGAAGCAGGTTTGCTGGCAGGACTTGTGATCCCATGTGGGACCCACACTGGAGCAGTCTGTTCCTGAGGGACTGAGCCCTGTGGAAGGGACACACACTGGAAGAGTTCATGAAGACCTGCAGCCTGTGGGAATGACTCACATTAGAGAAGTTCGTGGAGGACTGTCTTCTGTGGAAGGGACCCACCCCTCGCTGGAGCAGGGAAAGAGTGTGAGGAGTCCTTCCCATGAGGAGGAAGGAGAAGCAGAGACAATGTATGATGCCCTGTCCGTAAACTCCATTCCCCATTCCCCTGTGCCCTGTGGAGGAATAGGTAGAGAATCAGGAATAAAGTTAAGCCAAGGAAGGAAGGAGGTGTGGGAGGAAGGTGTTTTAAGATTTTGTTTTACTTCACAATATCCTACTCTAATTTTGTTGGTAATAAATTAAATCAATTTCCCCAAGTCAAGTATATTTTACCTGTGATAGTAGTTGGTGAATGGTCTCTCCCTGCCCTTTTCTCAAACCATGAGTTATATATTCTCTCCCCATGTTCAGGCCAGGAGGAGAGTGATAAAGTGGCAGCTGGTATCCAGCTAAGGTCAACCCACCGTTCATCCTTCTCGTGCCTTGAAAAGCACTGGGGTTTTTGTTTCTGTCCACAGTGGAACATCTCTTTATGAAAATAGTGATCTAGCTTTTGCCCCAAACATGTTCAGAGCTTTGAATTATGTTTGATTATCAAAAATAGAATAAACTTTAGGACTTTATCTTCTAGATATCTTTACATACTAAGTGTCTAATTTCTTTCATACATGCTTTTGTCACTGGTGTTATCCCAGGCTAAGTGTAATGCCAACTGTCAAGCAAACATAAAATTCAACATCAATATGAACAGGACTAGAAATTGTTTAGCAATCATGAATGATTTAGTGCTAATTATGTACCAAAGCTCCAAAATCAGAATACCTTCTATGCTAATGCCATTTCCCCTCCTAGCAGAATGAATGTTAAGCACTTAAGTTGTCTGCTAAATTAGAGTGATGGTATTTAAATTCACTTACAAAACAAGTATTCAAAACTTTTTCCGAACAGTATTTATTCTTATTTTCCCTTGCTTTAAACAGGATGCAGGCATCTTTGAGTAACATTTTGTTTTCTTAAAAAAACAAAAACAAAACAAAAAACCCAAACAAAACCCCAAACAAAAACAAACAAACAAACAAAAAACCCTCAAAACATTCTAAAATTTCTCTGCCATTAAAATTATGAATAACAGAGATAAATTAACTTGTAATGCATACTACTCCTTTATTTCATTGATATTCTGAACTTTGTTTCTTAGGCCTCATACATCTCTGGTGCAATGGAAGGAAGAAAATACCATAAGCATGCAGAATTTATTTTTCCATTGTCTTATATTATCTTTGAAAAGGCTTTCAAATGCCTTTAGCAGGAGACAGGATCATTCAGTGCTGAGAACTGAGCACTTAGATTTTCAACATCTTCATTTTATTTTGAGCAATAGGAATAGCTATAACAGTGCTTTTCAGGTGGAAAAGCTACAGATTATGACTGAGTCCACTTTAGCACTCAGGAAGACAAGAAATACCCAGGTTTTGGGGAAAAAGTTCACAAAATTAAAAGGTCACTCCTGCAGAATGCTGACTGAGTTCACAAAGGAATTAAAGGTGACAGATTTAGCGATCTGCCCCAGCAGCTGCAAATACTTCCATCATTTGTAGTAGAAAGATGACTGTTATGTGTTATCTGAGATGCAGTTACTCAGACTACTATTTCACCTCACTGTGCACTACATCAGTAGTATTTGTTTTATGATATCAAAGTCCATACAGGAATTTGTCATTTCTTTTATTATTTCACCCAGTGTCTGGATGGAACTGGGTGCTGGGGGAGAGAAAAGCATGGAATAAATAGTCTTATCTTTAAAAGCCTGGGCTTTTAGTAAGTGAGGGTAGAAGCTGCTTTCAAACACCGTGTCATCTTTGCTATAAACACTTGAACAACCATGCTGGGTCAGACCAAAAGTCCCTTTAGCTCTCTATCACCTATCTGACGGCATTTCATAGCAGAGATCTTAATGAACGAAGAACAAAACCAGCACAATGTGTCTGCCCTCCTCACTCCCCCTGCAGCTTTCTGTATTCCAGAGGGCCAAGGCAGAAGTCAAATCTCTAACTTCGACTCTGATGGATATTTATTCCATTGCTTTGTCTAATTAACTTTAGAACCCTGGTACTTTTGTGTACTGGGCCCTGAGGCAACACAATTCAAAATTTACTTAGACATTGCGTGACAAATCACATCTTTTTATTGGTTTCAAATTTATTATTATTATTATTGATAATTTCATTTGGTAACTCCCTTCTTGGACTGTGAGAAACAGTGAGTGATTGTTTCCCTTGGTGCCGCTCGTAATTTCATTTACTTTTTATTAGAGTCTCCTTGCAACTCTCGCTTTTCAGGCTAAAGAGTCATAGCACATGAAGTTTGTGTATTCAGCTTTCGTTCAAGTGCAACCCTTTTGCTGTCTGCTGTTTCTGTTAGCATGTGACACTAACAGTTGCATTACACACGGGGTTGTTGGGATGTGACAACAAAATCTGATTGTAATAGAAATGAGAAAACCTGTAGGATTCAGGTTTTTTCCCTAAATTTTCAACAGTGTAATCCTGGATAATTGTGGTGTCATCTTGTGCTTCCTTCAGAATTAAGTATAGTTATAATGCTGCAGAACTGCATATTTGAGCAGGGAAAACAGGGACCACAAACAAATCTCACACTTTCATTCACAGGGACTCAAGCATGCTAAGTAGCTTGTGGGAAAAAAAACCCATCTGCCCGCAGAATCCTGATTCCACATGACACTGTCCAGCAGTCTGCATTCAGCCTTTATTCTTTTTAGGAGAGAAAAGAGATTTTTATTTTAAAGGCACTTTGAAAATCATATCTTGTCCTGATTGCCTGACCTGGCACTGGAGGCCATGGGGAGGTGTCCTGAGCCCTCTCTGGGCAGCGCTGTGCTTTTGGGAGCTGGAGAGGAAGGAATGGAGGTAAAGGGCAGGCATTTCTTTGGAGTGGCAAAGCGGGCCACCTTCAGAAGCAGCACTGTGAGGGGTCAGCTCTCCACTTCCTGTTGGTGCAACCAGCATCACACCTGTGATTTATGCTCAGTGAGGAGCATGAGTCAATATAGAACAGGTGATGTTTTTGAGTTAGTCTAAACTCTCACGTGAGTCTAAATGCCTCTGGGGTTCTGTTCCTGTCCTTCAACTGGGTAGTAGATTTTGAAATTTTGCATTAGACAGGCATAATAAATACCAACTGTTAAAATTGGTAGTTCTTTTAAGACCTTGGACTCGAAATAATTTTTTATCGCTAAAAGAGAGGTAAATGTGTGAGAACTGACAGTCAGCTTCTTTGCTATATGGATATACTCATATGGTGAATAATTCTGTATGAAGAAAAGGCAAACCACAGTGTATTTTCACCTCTGTACATCAGTCTGTATAGATACATAGTTTCATAGTCCAGCAAGCAAAAGTTAAAAATGCCTTAGTATAAGCTACGAACTGATAGCAGAAATGTACTTACTAATCTCCTTGTGGTGGGTGCTAGTATCACATGAAGGGCTGTAGAAGTCATGGGCGTTTACATTAGTGATCAAAGGGAAGGCGAATACTCAACCTTGACAAACAAAGTAAGCTTGTTGTGTCACTGAAGGACTGACATGTACATTCAGGCAAGGCTACTTCAGATAATGATGTGGCCAAGTGAACTACCTAAAGTCTTCCTGTATACAGAACACTCCATTCTTTTTCCTCTTTCAATTACCTCTATCGATACATGCTGTATTTGCACTAGAACTGTTGTGTTTAAATGAGAAAGAGGCTGAATTACAGCCAAAGTTAAGGTCATTGTAGGGAAACTGAATTATATCCAAAAGGAAATTCAGCTAGGAAACCAGCACATCTGCTCCATCAAGTAGAAAAACAATTCAAAGCAAATGCTGCACTGGAATGTTCTTACTGGAGTTGATGATGTAGCTAACAGAAGGAAAAAGGAATATATCATAGAATGTTAAGGGGCTAGAATGGACTTTAAAGATCATCTAGTCCCAAATTCCCCTGCCATGGGCAGGGACACCTCCCACTAGACCAGGTTGCTCAAGGTCTTGTCCAACCTGGCTTTGAACATTGCCAGTGTTGGGGCATCCACAGCCTTTGTGGATTGACTCAGTTCTCTACTGGAAACTTCTAGAGTCTGGAAAAAACCATTGCATTTTCCCTTGTTTCGTTAATGGGGATGGGAGGGGTTAAAATTCTTGTGAGTATGGATGGCATAGGAAGAAGACCATGTGTTGGGTGGTACTTCAAGCTCCGTTTCATATTCCTGGTGTGATTCAGCAAATCGTTTAAGAGATTCAAATATGTTATGTAGTCCACCCACCCCAAATTATTACCTCTCCTTCTGGTCCAGTCTTTTCTTTTTAAAATGTTATATGTCTAACGATACATGTCACGGGATTGTTATGATCCTGTTAACAACAGTAAATCAGGCTGAACCTTTTAGTTGGGAAACATTGGGGAAGTGTAGTACTGTTGTTATGGCTGTTACCATTGCCTGTTGTAGTTTATGCAGGAAACATGACAATTCAGTCTAAATAAATCCAATGAAATGCTGAAAGCTTAGTTCTTTAAAACAGTGTCTTAGAATTGCATCAGTGAGCAATTTACAGGGGACCACCCGAAAGGAAAGGTCCCCATGCTATCTGTACGGAAGAAAAAGATACCAACTCACTAATAGAGGTGTGCAGCCAATGTATACATTCATCACAGACAATGCAATCCAGCAGAAAAGATCTTTGTTTTGACAGTCCTTTTTCTCCTTTGCCTAAATACTACTTAAAAAAAAAAAAGGATATATCTACATCAACATCTACATCTATATCTATATCTACATCTAAAGAATCTACATATACACACACATATATAAACAGGTTTCCTGAAAGGGACCAAAAGATATTCTGATATAATCACATCCTCCAAGGCATGCCAAATGAATTCATTACAGATGAATTCATTACAGGTGAATTCATCTCTCCTTGGGCTGAATCTTCTTGGTTGCAGTTTCAAACTCTGCTGACATAAGCATTGTCAGAATAACTGTAGCTAAGCAGGGTGGACAGCCAATACAGAGTAAAATATTCATGTACCTGTTTGAAGTTTTTCCAGAGGATTTCTAGAGAGGTATATGATGACAATTGGATAGAGTGCCCTCTTTAAATAGAAACTGTCCTCTTTCACTAGAAATAACAAAAATGTTTTTGTGTCTACATTTCTTCCTCAGGAAGATCTGTTCATTGTGAGTATGCGCTTGTGGTATAACTACATAGAAAACAGTTATGTTTATACATTCAGAATAATGTTAGTCAAATATAGCCTAATTATGAGGCCAAAGAATTATAAATATTTGACAGAGGAGGCAAGCAGGTTCTAAACTGCACATATTTTGTTATATCTTTGGCACCTCTCCATACGTAAGGCTATGTTTTTCATTGAAAGCTCATTGGGAGAAAAGGGTTTTTAAAATATAGTGCTCTTTTGTGTTTGGAGCATTTTCTTGGCTTAAACTCAAACCACATGGTACAACATTGTTGCCTTCATAAGCAAAAAGATACTAAAAAAGATGTTGAGCAAAGGTGATCAGAGAGCCTTACAGCAAAGAAACCTAATGAAATCTCTTGATCTAAACATGCTGGAGTCTGTTACATGATCTTCTTGATGCCAAAGTTTAAATTCCAACTGGATTAGTCCGATTGCAATAGATTTTGATTTGTTCAGGACAGAATGCTATTTCCAGTTGAGCCCATGAGAGGTACTGCCTTGGTGTGCCTCACCTTGCACTCTTTCAAGGGTTAAGCAAAGCTGCACTGCTTGCAGAAAATGAGGCTGTCTAAACTGATACCCTTCTTTCTACTACCCAGATTATCTATCCCTTGGACAAAGGGGAGAAAGTCAGTATTTGACACTTTACTTTTTCTTTTCCTTTTCCTTTTTTTTTTTTTCCAGATACAGAAGAGTAAAAATATATTTTAAAAGAGACTGGAAATTACTTTCGTCATTTTATCTGAGCTTCTTCATTCCTGTTCTCCTCCTTCTGCAAAGACCAGTTTCTGGGAAAGGCATTAAACAACTTTTGAAACACTCTTCTCCCACTGGCTACTTCACAGCTAATGGACTTTGGTTTCAAGGCTGGGGGCCTTGGGTTTTTTGGCTCTTTTGTTTTGGCTTGGTTTCTTTCTTTCCTTTCTTTCTTTCTTTCTTTCTTTCTTTCTTTCTTTCTTTCTTTCTTTCTTTCTTTCTTTCTTTCTTTCTTTCTTTCTTTCTTTCTTTCATGTTTTTTGTTATTGTTGTTTTGAGAAGTTTTTTTGTTAAAAAATCAAGATTGGATTTCCTGATGCAAATGGTTCCATTTTTCTGGACAGGTCAAGCAAATAGAAGAGGATCATCTTCAAAAGCTGGTGACTTTGCTATGACTCAGCTTGTGAAACCAACACTAGGATAATGCAAAAGAATATAAAAGAAATTTTTAAAAAAGAAAACTTGATAATATTTTATTTTTACTCTTTTCTGTAAGAGTCTTTTCCAATTGCTAGTAGACAGAATTTGATATAAGTTTTACACTTGCTGTAGAAGATTTTCTTAGGAAGAATGGTGAATTTATAGTCATTTGATTATTTGTTAAGGTATGATATCTTTTCCAGATAATACAATGATAGCAAAATGTTTTTGTTTCTAAACAGCAGGCAGACTCACTCAGCCCTTGGTTTTGTTCTCTTTTTGCAGTTAGGACAGGAATAACCAATGAAAGCAATATTCCCTTGAGGCAAATTTCTGTTGTCAGACTCTCAGAGCACGTATTAATATATGGCTTGATGTGCCTGCTTAACTTGAGATTGCAGGTAATTAGCTGTTACCCACATTTTTTCATGGGCCACTAGTAATAGTTGTTTGTCTGACCTGAATATCTAGGAGAAGAGGGACAGCATGGATCAACTCTTTCATCTCAATATGGTCTTTTATCACTGACTGAATGGATAGGCCAAAGAAAAGGAAAAGCACTGTTGGATAAGTATGGACAGACAAAACCAAAATAAGAATGCATGAGAAACATCAAACACATATGTATGTGTTTTTCTGGCTTGGAATCTTGATAGGGATCCAGTTAATTGTATGCAATTTTACCTGTCTATTCAGAAATCAAAATATGTACATGTACATACAACTGTTTTTGCTGAATACCTTTCTGTTCAGGATGACTTCTTGCTGTGTTAGTCACATATGTATTTTACAAGGAATCAGACTCCTGTCATGATCTTTTCTGTGTAAAGAACATGCAAAACATTGGCTTAGGAAAGTAAACCTTTGTTTCCTTTTCATATCCAAAAGCACAGAACTTTAAAACCAGAGTTTGGGGCTCTGTTCCTGCTTAAATTGTGCATGTACAGGGATGAGCTCCCTGTGACACTAGTAAAAATTACATCAGTTAACTCAACCTAAAGCCACATTTTAAATGTGAATACCTTCTCACTTAAGAGTGTTTGTATCTGGGATTTTCATTACTGAGGCTAGAGATATTTTGAGTTCTTTTTTTGTACACCAGAGTATGAATTTGTTCAAAGCCAGAGATTTAGATTAGGTTCATACTGTGAAAAGGTTGTACTTTACTTACATGTTCAGAAAGAAGTAGTACAAAATAATTCTTGAAGTTCTTAGAACTTGCAGTTGTCTTCACTGAACCAGCTCCTTTAAATAAAATATAAGGCTATATAGTGTTCTCGTTCATGAGTTTCTGGTTCAGTAGGAGCTCTGGGGTAAATTTTTGAGGAAAGTGGAGTGCTGAGAGGACAGTAGCTCCACCGTCAGCAGTGAGCACATTCCATGTTGTGTGATAGGCAGAGGGCTGTGTCACCACTTAGTGCTTGTCTCCTCTTTCCCCTCTTCCATCAGCATTCAGCCCCAATAAAAGTGGTAGAATATGACTTCCAGCTCAGACCAGGGTCTTTGAAGGAACACTGATGAAATACGAATAATGTAGAAGTAAATACCTTTATGGTGACTCAGTCTCTGCTTAGTAAGATTTCTTCCTGAGATCAGGGGGAACATACCCTAACTGAGTGTTTGGTCAGAGGTGCAGAATGATTTAGTCAATATTTTTTAAGTTACCCTTAGCTTTTATAGCAACTAAAGATGCCTTAGATTATGCACAGTAGAATAATAGGAGTTGTAAAAAACACTAAATCTTTTTCTTCGTCTGTTTCTGATAAATGTATTTTCTTTCTTACTGGGAGTGACTTTTTTCAGACAGCAAAACCAAACAGCTTAATTCATGTCTGGTCAGTTCTTGTTTCTCATGCATTAGCACAAAGGTATGAAATCAGGTTGGAAAATATTTTACTTCTATTACTGGCATTATTCACTATTGGCTGGAGCTAATAAGGGAAGTGGTGGATTTACTGTCTCTTGGGGACTGCAGATCAGAGTTGCCATTCTAGAAGAGATATTATAGGCAAAGTTACTGGTCTCAGCACACAGGTATACAGCAAAATGTTTTGTAATACACAGACAGTGAACTCACATGCTTCTGTTTTTATCTCATTTGTGTAAGGTACAGTGGATTAGCATTCTTAGAATGTTTTGTTGTCATGTAAAAAAAAACTATGTGAAATCTGTTAGATGGGAGAATATATAAAGTGAAATCTAGAAATCGAAACCCTACAAAGAGACTAGGCCAGGTGACAGTATCTATTGTGGGGTTGCCTACTGTGATCACACCTACATTTCCTTACTTTGCCCCCACCACCTCCCTGAAATACACTGCAGCATTGTGCTAGTGCATCATGAGCCAAAGAATGATATGTTTAGACACCTCTCAGTTAAACTTGAGATCAGCCACTGTGCAAATGTATAAAAAAAAATAAAAATTTAAAAAATTACATAACTGCTTTCTCTTATTTCATGCCACAGAGGGAAACAATCAGAAAAAGTGGAAAAGGATTAGGTGTTCATCAGCTAATGGCCTATGTTTATAAAAAGTGAGAAAGGATTTCTGATTTTACAATTTTACATCTTTACCTAACTTTCCCTGGATATATAGAAATTATGTTTTCAGATGCCTTCCTTTTCCAGCCTCAGTAAGACTACAAGCAATGAAACAGCCAGAAAGTCTGCAAATATAGGATCCATACCATTTGCCTCATGCTGAAATTTTACGGAATTATTTGGGAGTATCCACCTATAGGCACAAAGGTGTCTTCTGGTGCCAGAGTGCTTTTTACAGAGGGTGGCACAGGCTAGGAAGCTGTGTGATAAGAATGGCACTCTTCTGCCTCTGCACAGAGACTGCTAGTGCTCTCAGAAAGCTCTGCCTTGCTGGAAGAGCACTTTGTCTTCTACTTGCCAAAAACTGTTGTATAATTTAGGAGGGAGGATCAGGCACTTTACCTTCTTAAAATAGAGAAGAATGCTATTGCAAGTACCCCTATCAGTGTTTTGTCTTTTATCTGGGACTGGTGTTCAGGGACCTAGCAGACCTTTGACTCATGGCGATATAGTGCTTGAACTCCTGGACACATTATAATAAAAAAAAAGTGTCAATATGTTTTTCATAGAATTAGAATTGTTTGAGTTGGAAGGGATGTAGAGGACACATAAAGGTTATCTATTCTACCCCCCCTGCAATGAGCAGGGATACCTTCAACTAGATCAGCTTGCTCAGAGCCCCATCCAACCTGACCTTGAATGTTTCCAGTGATGGGGCATCTACTGCCTCTCTGAGCAACTTGTTCCAGTGTCTCACCACCCTCATTGTATTCTGTTCATTACTTAAATGGCTCAAAGAATGACAGTTCACTGGGCTGCACTGAGTCATTTGAACCATGCATTTCTGTGACAATATGCAAGAACTATTCACACATGAGAGCGAAGGTATTTGTTTATTTTTTTTTTTAAATGTACAAACCTGTGATGTGCACTCTCAAAATACTGAAGTCAATAGCTTTCCTTACTGTTGTGACCCACCCCAGAAAGGGTAGGGTAACCCAGGTTGTTATTAATAAATCCCTTGGGGTGGTTTAGAGTGAAATGAGACTGAATAATCGGTGTTTGTAAACATATATATGTAAGTTTATTTTGGAACAATTTTGTTTCAAAGGGTAAATGGGTATGTGGTCATTTTGGGTGTTAGCATTCTATAGCAATACAGCAATGTTAAAGCATCTATAGCAATAAAGCAACATTAGAGCACAGCAATATGATACTATTAAAGCATAGCAATATTAAAGCATAGTAATACAGCACTAATATTAAAGCATAACAATATTAAGGCATCTATAGCAATATCATCTACAGCAATATAGCAATCATTAGAGCATAAGGATAACACTAAAGGAAATGCATAAGGGAGGGAAAGGGAAAGAAAGGATAAAGGTGGAAAGATATATATATAGTCACTGCCCATGGGGTCCAGCGATGAAACCTGATAGTTGCAGCTTCAGTGTCTGTTAGTTGAAGTGATGATCTTGCTCCGTTGGGGCTAGGGGAGGCCCTCCACAAAACTCAAAGAAGTTATGAGTTATTATACACTTCTAGCTTGGATGGGAATGCCTTGTATCTCCCTGGGGTGGGGAGTTAAACAATGGGTAGTGCCACGGGCCATGCCATGAGCCTCTTAGACTCTTCCCTTCCTCAGACAGGTATCTGCACCCGGGATAGCTGGACAATGGCACCCACTTATCTGATCCTTCAGCAGTAATCAGGGGGTGTGGTAGACTTTGCTGGATGAGCAGCTGCTTCTTTTCAGTTTGCAAAAGTCTTTTGGTGATCTTAGAATGTGTAAATCATTAACTGTTTCAGTCTCTGACACTTACAAATTATGCAATATTTTTTTTTCAAAAATTATACGGTCAGATTTCTATGTTTAATGATAAAAGATTATTGATGTCACTAATATTTTCTATGTTTGAGAAAAAAGCTAGATGCCAGAAGCCAATTTTTTTTCTGGTAATAAGTGGTAGATTTAAAAAATGAAATTTTGCAATTTTAGACCTAAAACATATTTCAAGAGCAGTCAGTCTAAGCAGACTAGTGCACATCTAGAACTGCAGCCTTTTGTATAGCTCAAGCTGGTGTAAACAAACTACCTATTAATACAGTAGGATGTTTAGCATCAGAATGAATCTGACATTTGTGAGCCTGGTTCCTGACGGGTGAATTAAGGAGGCAAATTCCGTTTTCTAGGTGTTTCTTTTTTTCAAGCATAAATTTTGTGGTTGAAGAGAAACTTTCCAAAATGTAGTTGATTATGCTGGACAAGAATAGTATATGCTGGTGTTTTTGCAAACTACTCTTTGAGCGTACAAATGATTGCATATGTACTTGCAAAGTCTTAGAAACTCAGTCTTACAAGCAAGTATATTTCAAACTAGATAGATGATAGTGCTGTGCTGCTTTGTAATCAGGAGGTCTGTTAGCTCACCTAGCTAAAGGTAAATGTCACCTCAATTTGCTGTTAGTCCTTGCAATTTCTGCAGTGGCTCCCAAATCTGGCTTTTAATTAAAAAGCACAGTAGCCTATTCAAATTAGAAAAGACAGAACCTGACAAGTAAAATATTTATTTTGCTTTAACTAGAATAAACTAGTATATTGATACCAAAACGGCACTGAAAAACTGCTCAGAGAAGAATTTTGTCTTTAAGCAGCAAAGGTATTTGTTTCATGCAATGTTGGGGAACTAGCCAGTTTGCACCAGATAAACTAACTCCGAAGTTCTCACTGAAAAATCAGGTTATTTATACAGTTTTCTTGAGAGGTTACAACATTTTTACATACGTATTCATTTGATTTTGACATCTAATTATCATATTCATAATAGGCGGAGTCTAGGCGGAGCTTGAGGCAGAGTCGTCCTTTTGAGGAGATTCCTTGGGGTCGTTCTGGTTTCTTCAGCCTCGTCAGGGGTCATTTTCTCTCCTCATCCTCGGTGAACTTTTCAACTTTCTTTGTTCACTGACCTAGTTTCCAGGGCTTGCAAAACCTCCGTGACTCATGGCCTTCCTGTCTCCTTCAGATGTCCACTGTATCTTTATTTATAATTGCTAAGTTACTCAAAGTACATCCCTTCTATCTCTTACTTCAGTACAGTCAGCAGTACAGAACAAGTTATATTTCATCATAACCAAAGCATCCCTGGTGGAGCATGGTACCAACTCCATTTTAGTTAATTCCTTAAGAAAACCTTGTTCTGTTTCAGTATTTCCAGAAACTTGCAAGATGCTCTTAAATATTTCTTATTGTCTCCTTTTCCTTCACATTTTATTGTAAAATAATGAAACTCGTCATCCTCTGATGAACCATACAGTATTTTAGCCATTTGTACTCAGCAACTGACAGCATAATTGACTCCTTTTCTCTTACACTTTTTAAATTCTCACCTAACAATTAAAACCAGAATGATGCTGTGCTTTCACATGTGTCGAACCAGTGCTGATCTCAGAGCCGTGCTGGCACAGTGTCTGAACATCAGCACTCAAAAGCATGAACATGTTGTCTGAGGAAGAGAAGGAACCCTGTGGAACTGACTCCATACAAATCACTTCAGGGAGTCGACATCAATGCTGGTCAGATAGAAAGGAGGGAAAAAAACCTGTGCTTTCACATTTTAAGACATAAATTCTTCTCTCTCTGAAGTGGGTAAAGAGGTTTTTCCCACTTGTGTTACCCACAAGATGAGCAGGTCTGCTCAGTCTCAGTTTAGTGTCAGTTGTGTATCCTAATATAGTGCTTCTCCTGCTTCCATGGATAGACAAGTTTTGTGATCCCAAATATCCCTTTTCTTGTCTGATTACTGTGGTCAAAGCAGGAGCATCACAGGTACCACTGCCAATGCCATTATTTTCAGTTAAAATTAAATGCTGTCTGTGCATTTTCACTTGCTGAGGCTGCCTTCCTGTTGCTGCAACATCCCTTTTGGCCTCTAGCAAGCACAGAGAGTTCTGCTCTGTACCCAAGCAGGACCAGTATGCAGGCCTGTCTTTGAGGCATTGGCTCTTCCTGCTTGACCACCAGGTGAAAGCAAACAGAGCTACTTCCAAGCAAGCTAGCTGAGGACTTGAAACTCAGTTTTAGTGAATTTGTTTACCCTCAAGCGCAAAACAGCATGCTCTCACAAGCCTCATGGCACACTCTTGGCATTTTGTATTATTTTATTCTTCCAAGCACATATGTGTGGGTACTTACAACACACTGGGTTTAGATGCTGTCCAGTGGTAGGAAAAATATACATAATCCCGTTGTCTTTGTTGGTGGTTGT
Organism: Cephalopterus ornatus; assembly: GCA_013396775.1. Lineage (NCBI taxonomy): Eukaryota > Metazoa > Chordata > Aves > Passeriformes > Cotingidae > Cephalopterus > Cephalopterus ornatus. The sequence goes on along the minus strand of VZRE01015562.1, from coordinate 876 downwards.
AGGAGTGCATCTATGGGGTTTTCTAGTGAAAAAACTAGCAGTAGGATGACAGAGGAGCATTTGCTTTTCTTCTTGCTTGGATGATATCTTTATACACTTTTATATGCAATTTTTAAAAATCTTTACTATTTTTATTGTAGATTTCTGGTTGGTTTTTTTACCAGGTCTTCTGGTTTACAGGGCCAGATTCTCACAGGAATATTTTGCAACCCTCTTCTCCTCCCTGTTCTTACCCAGTAGAAAAAAGTAATTGCATTTGCAACATCAGCTTAGAGCAAAATGACACCTAAGGCCTGACCACCCTTTTAGTTGCACTGATACCAAAGGAAGTTGCATGAAAAGTTCTGCTGGTCCCACTTTAGCATCTGGAGTTAAAGGCTAAACAACCAGAACATATACAGCTCACCACACACAGGGTGAACTGTAAAGCCAATACATCAGGGTGGGGTCATCTTCCTTTGCTGTTGTAGGAGCTTAATCACCATGAGCTTCATAAATGAGAGACTATCTCTGTCTTTGTTCTGATGATGCTACTTCTTGTAGACACTTCAAAGTCATTCTACAGTGCACTGTCTACCTTCAGCAGGAAGGAAGGATAGATGCTGTGGCTTATCTGTGACAGTAGATTTCACAGCTTTTGTGGTTTTAACCCTAAAGTGACAGGTTCTAAATAAAGTTAAGAAATATTAAACCTCTTGGTAGGAGGGATAAGAGGAAATTAACCAAATTCAAGGATCTTGGTCTTATAAAATAACATTTTCTTGCTGGCATTTTGCAGGAAATTCTATGTATGAAGTTATATGTATGAAGTTTAGAGTATGTTTATGTTAGCAGAACTGATAATCATAGAATCATAGAATCATACGGGCTGGAAGG
>VZRE01015561.1:0-40746 GCA_013396775.1 Cephalopterus ornatus | reverse complement strand
GCAGAGTCTGGGACTTCCACGTCAACAGGGGAGCTCTGCTGAGAAACCAAAGACTGAAAGCTAACACTGACCTTTCTCTTCCCCATCCTCTCAGGCAGGAACCAAAGCCGAAAGCCAAAAAGCAGCCCATATATATTTCCATGTGCTTCCCGGCAGCTCAGATTTGCCTTGACGTGACCCACGCCTTCTTGACAAGGAGGGATTAGGAATCAAACCCCATCCCCACACTGCTGAAGAAGCAACACCAGGCACAAGAACATAAAGCCAAGCAATACTGGAAAACACAATTTTGGCAATTCCTTAAGTGACTGTGTGAATAATGTTTATGTCACAGGTAGAGTGTTCTACAGGTAGCATCAAAATACAGCAGGTATTTACAACTGCCATGGGGAAATATAGTCTGATGTAATTGTTAAAGCTCTGTTCGTATTCCAGGCAGCAAACTACCATTTACAGGATGAAATTGTTTGCTGTTTAAACACTGCCAGTCAAGGACATTAATTGCTGTGGGTTAAATTAAACTAGATGGCACAGCAATAAGGTTTGAAACCTGGGAGAGGGGTGGGGAGGAAGGAGGAGGGAAGGAAAAATCTTCTCTTATAAATAATGGGATCTAAAAAGGAATCTTTATAGGGAGAGATTAATCTGCAAATAGCCAAGTTCAAATCTAGTTCACGTCCTATGTGTACTCCAAGCCAGCCAACACAGACAAACACTGCCCCTACCCCAAAACCAAGACTTCAAGCTTCTATTGGGGTATTTATTCCAAATATCTGATCAATCTCAAGTGCCATATCAGAAGTTGGCTGCTCCTCAAGATGGGACAAGACATCCAGTGTGACAGCGAGAGGAACTGCTCTCCTGCCATTTTTAAACACAGCCAGTGGCAACAGGCAGGCAAAGGGGCAAATCCTTATGACAACTTTTGTTCAGTTCCTTGAAAATCTCTTACACACCTTTACATTCAAAGACATACAGAGCAATACATTCACTTTGCATTGCAAGGGGAGAGATAATTTTGGTCCAAATATGTTTCTCTTGTATTCACCCTGGGTGCCTTGCAATACACTCCCTTTCTCAGCTCATGGGAAGGCATGTTATTTGTTTCTTTGCAAAAGTCCACTGTAAATAAATAAATAGCAGCTCTGGGCACTTTTTTTGGGAGCTGTCTTTAAAAACACTAATCGAAATGTAATGACAGGCTGGCAGCCAGTTCCACTATCCAGACTGTTGATAACCAGCTAAGCTTTCCAGCCACAAAATTAACATCACAGCTGCAAACAAAACTATCCTCCTGTCACATTCACTCTGTCCCAATCCTCTGGAAAAGGCAAAAAAAAGTAAAAATTCCCAACCCCCAAAACAAGAACTTTGCAGCATGTTTTGAAGGTGAAGGAGTTATGGCACAGTTTAGGTCAAGTATGGAATGAATTTTTACCATTAGGCCAGCAAAGAATGCCTACCAATTCTGCAGTTTCCTCATCTCCTCTAGAATGGTTTTATGACACATTCATCAGTAAGCAGTGTTGATTTGTTATAAACACCTGTATTAGGCACATCAGATCACCCACAACCTTCCCAGGATGACTCATTTGGAACACTCCACATGAACAGGAATTTCTTCTTCCAGCCAGGAAGGAGGTGGGCTGTACCCATAAGAAGGACAACAGTCGTTGTGTTCTCACCCTCAGCAGAAGGGAGAAGAATTTACCATTTGTTTGCATTAATTGTAGGAGACACAACCCGCTAGAACAAAAATCCAGGATACCAACACCCAGAATGGACATCTCCTACATTTCTGCCTCTGTTGGAAAGATCAGAGGGAGTAGTTTAAATAAAAGCACAGGCAGAAGCTGACCCTCAGTGTTAAAATAATTTCTCACAGTTCCAAGTAATTTTGTTTTAAGAAATACCTTGCAGCACCCCAAATTAATTGCAGACCTAGTCAAACTAAGACCATATTAACAAACCAGGACCTGATTCCTCAGTCTGTGCAATCAATTCTACCCTGGAGTAATTCCATTGACTGCAGGGGATCTGGAGTGCACAAGCGAAGACTTGGGGCTTTAATCATTGTTTCCAAAGATGTAGTGCAGACAGCACTGATAACACCACCAATACTCCCATCTCACTCCCTTAGGGCCACCCTAGAGCTCCCAGGTTAAAAATTGGCACTACCAGCTTTCAGGTGTCAGGAGAATTGAATAATTTTCTGACAATAATATACCTAAAGCAGTATTTAAATTGTATGTTAAATAAATGCTGTGATTATTAGGAGCAGACTTCTTGAAGTTGAACCACCAGGCAGCTGATAGCTATCCTATTACAAACTCCAGAAGCCTCAGTAGAGATGTACTTAATAATTGTTTGGCATTAATTTGTCATGCAATAATTATCCTATTAAATCTAAATTAAACCCTCCACTCAGACACTTCATCTAAAGTGTGAACATAACAATTAAGAGAGAAGGGGGAAAAGGGGATGATTTCTGCATCATTTGCAGTGTAAGATTTTGTGCTTTTGTGACTAGCAGCAACAGCAGCAAAAGGGATTTAAGAAAGAGAAATCATTCTGAAACACTCCTAATACAAACAAAAATCCATCTTTCTAAGTTACATATGGTACACAGCTTAGGATAGCATCTTGTTACACTACAAACTTCAATACATTTATTTCTTTACCATAAGGAAGTTCTGTATTGCATTTCCTTTGTAAGGAAAAAAAAAGAAATTAAGAAAATCTGAATAAATGCAGACAATTGACAAAGGCTTGGATTGCTCTCATCTATCTAGCCAAATAACTTGGTTTAAAAAAACCAGGCTGAATTTCTTTTTTGCAAGCTCCTCCTGCTGTCAACAGCCAGAAATCAGGCTCTCCAGAGAGAGATTCATCCCACCCACCTCAGAGCTCAGACCTGACAGCTAAAATGAGAGAAGAACGAATCCCATCCAAAAGCCAGACAGGAAGCCTGAAACAAGAAAGACTTAAACTTAGTTCTCATGTGCTAAACTGAGATTTGAGGCACAGAGCTGTTCTTCCACATAGGATAATCGAGGTTGAAGTGCTTAAAATGTCATTAAGCAGCACTGCTGAGATGAGGACAGTCTGTGGGTATATAAGATAGTTTTCTGGCCTTTTCCTGACCAATTTAATTTTGGGATCAAGAAGAATGGTTTTTTTAAAGCAAGACAAGATCTATTTCCACTTGCAATTGCTCAATGAATTTCCACATGAGTTGCAGAGCAGCACGGTACATGACAGTCACAGGAAGTTTTGTTCATCAATCCAAATCATTCTTTTCACAGCATTTAGATGCCTCTTTAAAAATGCAATTTCATTCAATGGAAGTGCATCTTCTCTAGGTAAAAGCCCTGCTAAGTGCTTTTTTGCTGTGAGTTTCAGATTTTATTTTTTTATTTTGGTCATGTTTTCCTTAGAGACAGCAGTTCTTTGTATCTTCCAAAACCTCAAAATACCAGTTGCTCTGTTGGTTTCGCAGGGTATGATATCCTCCCTCCCCTCCCAGGCTGCCTGAGCTGAGTGTGTCTCTCTCTGTGCCATTCTCCTAGGAGATAATTACCTCTTCACCTTTTTCTTCCTCTACGAACACTCTCTTCTCTGCCAACTGCATTTTCCCACAGAGATGGTATTACTCATCTCTCTAACAAAACTCTGATGATTTCTCAAATTATACTTAGCTCTCCAGTCTGATGCTTTTGTCTCTGTTCTTTACTATATCAGTTTGTCTAATAAATGTCTTATCTAGATCCTTAGACTATTACAGCTACAAACAACACAGCCTTTTTCAACCAAAATGTTTTCCTCTAAATCACACAAAAATGTGACAGGAAGGTTCATTGTGGATTAAACTATTCACTGCCTCTGTTTTGCTCCCATGACTCGGTTTCCAACCCCACAAGTCAGCTTGGGTTTAAAAGGTTGGTTTAAAAACTGCAGAAAGGAAATATCAAAGGGTGTAGGAGCACATTACAAAGGAAAAGTAACACACTTTGATAGCAGAAACAAGAACAGTAAGTAACCAGTTCTCTGAAAAGTTTATTTATAAAATTTAAACACATTAAACTGGAAAGCAAGCTTGTCTATTCAGAGACATCTGCCAACAGCAGACTGGGAAAGCCAGCGTAAACAAGGGCTGTTCAGGTAACCATAACCACATATAATTCAAAGTAGATTAAACCCGAGTCTCTGTTTATCATGAATGGCACCCACACAGGGTATATTTAGTAAAGTTTTCTTTTAAGTGAATGTAGTGCTGCTGGAAGTGTGAGACGGACAGCCCAGAAGGCTCATTTCAACCCACAGGGAGGGACAGCCACCACTTCATTGCAGCCCACAGACACCTCCATGCTCACCCTGTGGATCACCCAGTGCCTTGCAAGCTATGGACAATCTAAAAACAGGTTATTACACTGTCTTCTACAATAACGTGAGAAGAAACTGAAACCCTGAGTTCTGTGAAATATTCTGCCCCTGGGACAGGGCATTTGTGCCCAGTCCCTACCAGGAAAGGATTGTTCTGTGCTCCAAAGCATCACTTCACACTGAATTGCAAAGACTCTTGAGCAGCATTACCTCATTCCCGTGATGAGAGGTCTTGGATCCATCATAACTATCCATAAAACATTTCCTCATTTGGCCACAATAGGGAAAAGCTACATTTGGAGCAGCAAAGGAGATCTCAGGTTTTTTCTCCAAGGCAATATAAGAAATGAAGTAAAAGACAGTCATAGGAGGGTTGACAATGCAGTTCTCTGAAATATCTGTCATGAAGATCATTACTGTTTAAGGACTGGAGATTCATTACTGCTGCTGCCTTTATGGACCCAGTGCCATTAATCCCCCTACTTGAGCAAAACCATGGCGTGTGTTCCTAATGGCTTCCAGGTTGCTTTTTGGATGGTGTAAAGCCTATTTGATAATTAGTTCTCTAAATTAGCACTGTTTCCATTGTAATCACTCCCCTCCCCAAACGATTTCACATGACTGTTTCTTTGTAATAATTTTTAGTCTAATTTCCCATTATCACCACTGGAATCACATTGATAACATTTATTTAATCTTTTTCCACAGCACTCCTGTACGTTTACTTGTCACCATCTGCACACGCATTGCATTGATCATATGAGACTTTCTAATTGCATTAGTGTGTGTGGACTTATGAATATATTGAGTGCTTAAAGAAGCCTTTTTAAATTTTGTTACTGGCTGGCTGTGTCCCTGCTGGAGTCCTCTGGGGAACCCCAAGGAAGAACAACTGTTTTATCCTTCCTAACAACAGTAACACTGCTGCCTACCCCTGTTCTTTCACGGGGCTCTGGAGATCTTTTATAGCATCCTACACTGGCACTGCTGTGCTGTTAAACCCTCATGAATGCAACAATGAATTAATAACACAACTATATATCATAAACAACTGCTAACATAAAGGTAGCAGCAACAAGATCTCTGGCAACACCACCATCTTGCAATGCTCAGTCAGTGGTTAAAACAAAATTGTCTGGTTTGTCTTGCTCAGGCTGCTAAGAAAATATTTACAGGCTGATTTCCTTCCCTGTTTTTTTTTTTATTTATTTTTTTTTTCTGGTAGGAGGCAAACTATGGCTCAAAGCCAAATCCGAAATATCCTGGGGTTTTTCACTGCCTTGTAAACAGTTAGTTATAGTCATTGATACATTGTTGGCATATAATAAACTCTTAATGTCCAGATTGCTTGCAAAAATACATATCTGTTATTGATGTATGTACCAGTTGTGCCTGAGGCCTTCTTTGAGATGAGTTCCCCTTAATTTTAAGATCCAGACATGTTCACATTAAACAGACACTTGGTAACTTGAAAAAAACTTAGCAACCTCAATATAGAATCAGAGAAACTCAGTGATTTGACAGAGGTCATGGTGGAAGTGTATAGCATACAGAGAAATAAGAGCACACCTTCAATGGCAATTCAATGTTCTACTTATAATTCACTCAGTGCTTATATTAGTAGGAGATTGAAAAAAAGAATAAGCTGGGAATGTAATGCTCAGCAATAGGCGGCAAAATTCAGGCTAGAAATCTGAAGTAATAGTGCAAGAAAATAATTTCTGATCCTCTGTGATGGTGATATTCTCCCCTTCCAGCGTTTCACCTCCAGAAAAACAAACTTATGAGCTTCACTTCTAAACCACAACAATGCATGATTTTTTCCAACATGCCTGTTCCACGCACCACTACTATGGGAGCAACAGCACGGCCACCAGGGCAAAGTTTCTTTGTTTTGCAGCTTTGAGACTGGATGATCACTACTTCAGAGCCTGCTGCCACCAGACACCTGACAGCAGCAGGCAGGCCCTGGGAATCACCCCGTTTCTGTCCGGGGCAATGACACTGTGTCACCCAGCTGTCTTTCAGCCTGGAGCAAAACCAACAAGCAACAGCTGCTGAGCCAAGCACAGCAACCCAGATACATATATAGGAGGAACTTGGGTGTTTCAGGGCAGGTTCTTGACCTGCTGAACCTGAAATGGCTACGAATTCCCTGAGCGAACTTTTTAAATGCAGACATATATAGGCAGGCGCAGAGGGAGCGCCTTGGTAGGCTGACCTTAGGAACTGAAATGAGCAGCAAAATATTTAGAGAAACCATTAATACTGTGTTTTCTGTAAATAAACATTGTACAAATGGGCAAAATGAGACTTAAGGAGTTCTAGAGAAGCCCTTGTAAAAGGTAATCAGGAATTTTAAATGAGGGTCATATGGCCGGGTGCCTATGGATCACGCGTAATGGCTTAAATCGCAGTAGTGTGGTGTTGGTACACACAAGCCATTTCCACTTGCTCCTGTTTGACTCGAGCATTATACAGAGCAGTCTTACATAAGGAAGACACATTCACAGACATTTTGCTCATGCCAGGAACACAGGGAAAGGACACAGGGTAAATTGCTGTAGCATGCTCAGGATTGAAATACATTGAGATCCTGTGACTTTCTGGCTGTGTAGTAACAAGTGTGTAGCAACAGGTAGATAAGTTACTTACATCGGTGTTTCTGAATTTGCATCTGTATGAGGGTTTTCTATGTAAAGGCTTGTTTAAAATTCCTGAGGCTCTAATAAGCCTAAGAGATGTTTCCTTCCTCCAGGCACAACCACCTCCTGGGAGCAACTAGCAGAAATGCTCAAGCAGGAATCCCTGGATTATCAAAGTGTGGGAGCTGCTGGAAGGAAGTTGCTTCATGGAATGGGGATTTAAAGGTAGTCATAGGGATCACCAAATAGGGACCATTGCTACATTAACGAGCCACTCAAATCAACAGTATCTCCCACCACATCCTTGGGTTTCAGCCTGGGCAATGAAGGTGTGAAAGCACCTGAATATTTACAGCTTCATGTGAAAATCCCAGCTTTGTTACTAGAGGTACAACTCATGGAAAATGGCTTCGGTCAATTTAACTATGGCTCGTATTCACTAGTTTCAACAATGTCTTCGAAGCTAAAACCTGGATGCCTAGAAGTTCCCAATCTCTGTCAGCTTGCAGCTTATTCATGTTAAGGTCCCCTCCCTGTAGTTAGCCCATAACAATTTTTTCTCTTAAATAATCTAGCAGTTCCCTCCGATTTCCTGATTGCTGAAGACTTTTGTCCACATAGCAGGACTAGAAGCCCATAATATGTGGTTCAAGGAATGCTGTCTTCCAGCAGAAAAGTTCAAAAAGGTAAAAAGGCATTGAAAATCCCAAGGATCAGTGAAATTCGTAAAAAAAATAAAATCACTGTTCTAACATACAAATATTTGCATGCCAAGTGTCAGTCCAACTCTTTTGAGAAAGGCCTTGCTAATAATGTCTGAATTTAGACATTCCTGTACATTGAAATACAAGAATCCGGGAAGCACAACTGTTAAGAAGGTGTTTCAGGTTGTGCAAGACCTGGATTTGATATGGTGTAACCTCAGCAGGAGGAGCCTGCTTCAAACCAAGACAATGTTCCCAGTGTGCAATTGTAATTTTCACACTATTTCTCTGTGACCTTGTTTGTTGGGCAGTGAGAGTAATAATTTAACTGCATCTTCCCACTCCTGCCTTGTGATGGGGAAGGCTCAAAGAAAAGTGTTGGCTATTACTGTTTGTTTCTCTTGAACATCCCATGGAGACTTCAAGTCTATTTACTGCAGTAGTTCTGAACCGACAGCTGATAAAGTTTCCATTACTGATATTTAATAAATAGATATAGCTGGGGAAACAGAGGATTTACCTTCCCTTCAATCAGTGTTCACTGTTTCCAATCATAGAGCTGTTCCCCTTTCCCCAGCTCCAGTTCTTCTTTTATTTCTCCTATAAACTGGAGGGTCAGCTCCAGGTCAGGCATAGATGGAGATAATGCTAACATATGTGACCTTGACAGCCTGAATTTTGCCGATGGTTTCTGGATAAATTGGACTAAAACATTTTGATTTGCCACTTCCTAAGCATGTCAGACACTTCCTTGCTGTCAGATACTGGCACTGTGTGACTGCTTCCCTGACTCACCAGCTCCACTCAAGGTGCACTGGCCATGCTTCCTTTTGCCTACCCAATTAGAGCAAAAGTCAGTAACAGGCACTGGACAGCTGGAGGGAATAAAGTTTTATTCTTATTTCAGATGATATTTAAGCAACAGATAATTTTCTCAGCACTTTCACTTGTAAGTACTACAAGAAACCATAGGCAGACAGTGTCAGCAATATTGACTTCTCTGCTGCAAAAATCTTCCAAGTGAAACTTTTTGTGGCCCTCAGCAGTCATCATCCCTCCTCTGCAACAAGACCCTGTAATTTCTGCCTTTGTTTTTATCCTCCTTTCCCTGCCAATACACAGACTACAGTGCATTAACACCTCGGGTTAACTCATGCATTTAAAAATGTGTCAGTAGGGCTCAAATGGTGATCATCTTAAGACAAAAAGCAGCAATTCTGCAGACATTTGTGAAAAAGCAGTGGGGCACCCCCGAAAAAAAGTAAGAAAAGAGCAAGCAAGCTTAACTGCTCTTGGGCTCCAAAATACAACTTTGTGGATTCAAAAATTCTGTCCTTCCGTGTGCCTTCCTAGAAGAGTCATTGAATGTCAGCCAGCTGTTCTTGACACTGGCACAGGTTAAAGATGTGGCAAATACTGCATTCCTTGATTAGCTTATTCTGAAACCATTTCCTCATAGTATTATGTATAAACTTCAAGTAATGTGTTTCTGTGAATAATCAAAGAGAAATGAGAAACTCTATAGATTTGGGCACAATTCAATAGGAATAAAGGTGATAGTATATGCTTAGAAGACATTTACATGATTGCTGTAGAAAACACATTTTTGTTAAGTTCCCTGTGTTACATTTTAGCTGACACAACATCTAGGAAAAAAAATCCTCAGGAAAGTCTTGTTCTTACACTATTTCTGCCTTGCCCAAAAGTAAGCAGCAGTACTGAAATCTTGCAAGGAAGCTCATTCCCTTGAGGTTGTTAATCAGCATTTTAGACAAAAATTTGGGGAAGCTTCCAACTAAGACTTCAAATTTTTATCTGAAGCAAACCAGACTGCCAAATTGCATTCTGGTTTTGTAAGACAATCATTAATAATAATAGCAAAAGGAGAATTGTAAAGATTATTTTTTCATGTGTTTTATTAACGTGAAGGTAGAACTATGCTGATCACATCGGCACAGTTGCATCAGAGATAAATTTGGTCCATTATTCAATTAATCCTTCAACTCACTCCTGTGGTTGAGGTAATACATTATTATTATCTCCACTTCTGTTATTCCCATTACAGACATTAGTTCCAAGAATGTGAACCATTTATTGTCAAGGGTCCTGATCCTGTAATAGGATGTGCTGGCAGAGACCTCAGTGCCCACACCAAATTCCACTACCCTGAATGAAACTCATCATCCTTCATTAGGACAATTGTTGCAAAGTACCATTACCTCCTATTGTGCCCACCCAGTTGAATAAGTGCTTGCACTGTTTAATTTAAGCTGGCAATAATTAAACAACGAACCTGTTTGCATTTACTGTAACTGGAGCATGTTTAATTGACCACCCTGCTTTTGGGAACATCCCACTGTCCACACAAACAAGGATGAGGAAAACAAGCAACGCTGACTGTCAAAACAGAAGTGCTCTCAGTAATCCTACAGAATAGTTGCACAGTCAGCACGCTCCACTTCCCTCCTCCCCAGTCAATGCACTGAACGCTTTTAAGGTCGTGGTAGCAACCTTTTTCCTCTTCAAGTAACTGATGAAACAGTTCTCCTTTAGACATTTGATCCACATGCATTCATGTTTTATTTTGCATAAGGACTGTCCTTTTAAAGAGGATAGAATCATGGAATGGTTTGGGTTGGAAGGGACCTTTAAAAGGTCCAACACTCCCTGCAATGGACAGGGACATCTTGAACTAGATCAGGTTGCTCAGAGCCCCGTTCAACCTGATCATGAATCTTCAGTTTGTTCCCACTTACTTTATTTCAACTCACATTTTGGAGTGATCTTGGCTGGATTTCTTTGGGATGTGTTAACCAGATTCCTTTCGGATGACACTTAACCTGAAGATATACTCCAGGAGCATTTGAATGCTTGGTCTGCTAGCAAGTTTACGGCCAGGCTAAAGCTACCTAAGGGAAACCCTTTCAAATCCACACAGTGTGGACATAGAATCCTTCGCTGCTGGTCTTTCGTTCTATGGTTCATACTATTTACAAGTGCAGAACAATCCACTGTCTTACCCCCTTGACCCTCAGCTAACTCCAGTGAAAACAACATTGCATGAACCCGTCGGGCTGATTGCAATACTCTTACAGGGCTGTTAGCACAGGCACCTGCCCATTGTGAGCCACAGCAATACTCTAGCTTCTTCAAGATTGGTCTCCAAACAGCTATTAGGTAGCCCAGGAACCTTAGCTGCAAACACAAACATTCAGTAAGAAATAATTCTCCCTGCTAGTTAAACTGCAAAGAGCAAATAATAATAGCAACCAACGCAGGAATGCCACATATTTTATTCATTAGCATTGCTAACATGGAAAATGTTTCTTTCCCTGTGATGAATCTTACTCATTATACTTTGAATATAGAACATATTCGGAATGTTGTGTCAAACATATAAGTACGTACTATATATTTAAAGTAACATAGAAAATGGTCAATTTTCAAATATTTTAGAAAAGAAGGTTTTTCAACTGCCACATATATTCTACACAGATGTTCAATACATTTTCTGAAGTGTAATGTGTAACAAACATATAGGAAACCTTCCCCTCCCTTTCTGTGCTCCACCTTCTTAGACTAGCCAGAGTAATTTTCTAAGCAAAAGACCCAAGGGAAAAAGACCTGTGCAGTTATCCCTGGAATGCCTTGTGCTCCAGGCTGGACGATGCTCCCTAACATTTGGAGACCTATCAGGTATTGCAACTGGTAGCAAATTGCCTCAGATAGAGCTATAATTTCTTTTTATTACAATTCTTGCTGGAAACTGGCCCTTTTAGCAGAATGAAAAACAAAATAATGAGCCTGTCTTTTTAATCCCCGAGAGGACCAGTTAATTTATGTTCATTCACTGTTTAGTTTTCATGGGTCCTAAAATTTGCACAGGGCCTCAGGGTCTGCTCTGTTCCATGATTAAGTGAAGCAAAAAGCCAGAAATGCTGTTCTACAGCTCCTCACTTACAATCTGCTTACAAACAGTAGATCACTCCATGGTGCACAAGAACAAATACATTTTCCTCCTGTCGTTAACTAAATCAGAAAAATGCTTATTTACTCTCATACTACAGACCACGGAGGCATCAAGTTCTGCAGTGGGCTGGCTGGTCATTCCTAGCTTTGGCACTAAAGCTCCATGTAAATTTTGAGTCACTGTCTTCAACCTGGATGAAGACATTGTGGATTCCCTTCCCCCTTATGCTAATGAGGACGAGGCTTTTTCACAGTGGATTCGCCCACTGACTACTTCAAAACAAACTATTCCACTAAATGAATGCACTTCATAACCCCTGGAGGAAGTGACAGTTTGATTTAGAAGGCAAATGTTTATATGCTTTGATTTCTATATTTTTCCCCTCTCTATACCTACACACGCACTTGTATGTATACGTAAATACATATATTCCTAGTAGACAGGTGATCCTCAGTTTTCACTTGCAAAATAGCTACAGTGAAGGGAAGTATGAGATACGAGCATGCACATCATGTCGTAGGTAACTTGCTCCTGCTATGGTTTTCTTTGCAGATAAACAACAGAAAGGTTCGTTGCCAAAATAAATTAATGACCAAAACAGCCCCTGTGTTGCTGATGTATATACCGGGAGCCCACACAGGAACGTGGGAATTCCAGAATCATTTGGCTGAAGCATCAGTTTACCAACCTCTAACACAAAACATGAAGCCACCAGCTGTAAGGCACAAATACAAAACTTGCTCTGACGACTGGAGCAGCACAGCCACAGAGGAACAGCTCTCACAACATAAGTGTGTGAAAAACAAAAAAAAAAAGGTAAAAGAAAACCACATTAAAGAACAGCCAATAGTAAACTTAAAAAAAACCCCAACACTTTTCTTTGCTCTTGTAAGAAATAATGCCAGCTGAAATAGAGATCAAGTTTCCCATTTATACTTTCCATGGCTTTTTTTTTTTTCCCCAACAAACTAGAGAACTGAAACACAGAATATGACATGCTTTCTTGTTGAATGTAACTGAGTGTTTCCCACAGAGGCATGCCATGCCACCGCATTAATGGATTTCCACTCCACAGTTGCTTCTGCAGATAATAACAACAACCTTTGCCTTTGTATATATCAGAATCCAAGCAGACAAAATAACTTCTTTACTAGAAACAAGCACTTCCATAAGCAACAAAACAAATCAAGGGAGGTTTTGGTTGAAGGAACAAAAAAACCAAACATCTAAGTGACAGCTGGAAATCTGTTTTCTAGAATTTACAAACACTGATAAGATACTGAAACATAGAATTTGTTTCAGCTTATACAAATAAGTGTTTATTTCTAGAAGACAGTAAAGTTGCCGGAGAATAAAAAAAATCCTACTTTAAGAGAGGCATCAGGCAACGCCCTTCCCAAGAAGAGACTACATGAGAAACAGACACCTCTATTTCTTCCTTAGTCATATTCAGTTTCTTCAAGCTATGACTATTAAAATGAAGGCTGAGCCATCAAAGTGTCATTGAGCTGAGGAAGGAGAAGGAGCTGAAGCTAAAGCAAACAAATTATGATCAAAACCAAAAGAATTTATTTTAAGCAGAAAATTAATATAGTTCATATTAATCTTGTGCCAAAATCTGACTGCAGTAGAAGAATTTCTAATTTCTCTGGTTTAGTTATCACTAAATAAAGATCTTCAGGTTTGATCCCTACCTTATAAAATCCTTTAGTGAAAGGACAAAAGACTAGATTATGATCTTGCTTATGGCTGTGTGAATCTCTGGTAACTTCATTGTAATCACACTGCTATGAATATTTACAGTTCATTGTAAATACTTTGTGAATTGTAGTGAGTTTAACTTTATAAAGGACAAGACACTTTAAATATAGGAAATGTAGGCTATGTACTATCAAACACCATCTGCAGGGCTTAAATTTACCACAGTGAACAACACTTACCAGTGTAACACAAATCCACACCATAGAATCGTAGAATATCTTCAGTTGAAAGAGACCCACAAGGATCATCAAAATTCAAATCCTTCAGTCAAGGCTCATAAGACTTGAAGGGCATCACTTAACCCCACGTTTCTTCCAGTGGAGTTGTAGCTACTCCAGTCAGACACCTCAAAGCAGCACTGAATGGCATCACATGCAAAGACTGTTGGTCAATTCTAATTAGGTCATAGCAGGAACCTGAAACGTGGCTTATTTGACAGAATACAAGGCAATATTTTTGCTGGCATTAATCCACTGAGAACCTTGTCGTCCTGGTTCTTTAATTTCTTAAACATGACATGCATATTTCAAACTTCAAATTTTTACTTGATAATTATTTAATAAGAGAGGGATGGAATAAGCAAATAATGGCTTGAGAATGAACATTTAATTTCCAAGAGTGTCCTGAGAGACGTTTCATTGAGGAGAGCCATAGCAATTACCTGCAAATTCAGTGTCAGACACATCTCACTAATTCAGGACTCAGGAAGACAACGTGCATTAGCTCTAGGAAGGTTGTAGATAGTGATAATCAGATAATGAACATCACAGTGGTGAATCTACAGACAGAAATTACACAGCTGCTCTGCTTGTCTGAGATTTGAAATGCAAATTATTTTGCAGATCTCCTCGATGAACTCTTGATTCTTTTTAACACTTTGCCTTAATATTTTTGGGATGATACCTCATTTTAACCTTTGACATATGTTAGAATTTGCCTTGGTGATAAGGATTTTGGCTGATAAGTGTTGAATGCAATGTACTTTCAAGTTTCAGGGAATTTAAGGATAAAGAGCAGAGAAGCAAAGTTCAGCAGTCAATGGTGTTATGCTAGTGCTACTTGACCAGTCTTCATTCATGAAGATATTTCTAAACAGCTGGATCTGACCGCATACTAATACTGTTTATGCCAGGCCCTCTTGGGAGAGTCGTGTGCTTAAAGATAACTTTCAGGATTAGTTAAGGCGAAGTCACAGAATGAAAAGCAAATAATGTGCTGACACCTGTGTGTTAGACCAGTCTGCAGGTCGACAACGTCAGGAAAGGCATGGAGCATAGTAAAACTGCACTAATTCTGGTTTTGTGGTAAATAATACTTAAGATTCGATGACATGAATTGAAAATGGAGATAGTCAAGCCTTGGAATACGGAACTGTTGCACTCCTATTCCCTTCCGTGAGGAAAGGAATGTCACCAAAGGGTGACATTGAGCGTAAGACAAACCCGACTGCTAACATCCCATGCTGCTTTTCATATTGCTGCACAGAAGCAAAACCACCGACAGACCCATGCAGGCATCCCCAAAGACTGAGAGATTTTCTGCAGAGTGTTAAGACTTCTCCATAAATACAGGAACAGGCTGTACCTCTCTGTGTTGAGTAGCACCATGCTCTTGGTGTACTCTGAAATTATTGGTGGCATGAATCAAAGTGGCAAGACCTGCCTCTTATCTGTGCTCACTTAAATTGAGTACTCTGTATGTGTATCTCTAACGTAGTTGGGTACTATATTCAGCAACAGTGATAGAGAATCCTCAAGTACAAACATGCACCAAGTGATATTTCTGATTTAAAGGTTAACACTGATTCAAATTGCTTTTATCCTTCCCTCCTGCTGGGTAAGAAAATGTTCTTTAGATTTACAGTTCCAGAATGTTCTCTTTCAGAATTCTCACTACTTTGTCCACAAGATTTCCTCATTCTCTCCCTCCAAATTTTCAAGAAAAATTTACAAACGGGATTATTTGCAAAATTTAATGCCTTTGATTGCAAAATATTAATAAACTCGATCCTGAATCTTATCATCGGTCACGGGTCAAACAGCAATTACCCTTTTTCTGACAGCTGTTGTCCTGACTTCCTATCAATGCTAAATCATGAGTCCTTCATCATTTTCTAATAGATCAAATGATTTCCTTCTGCTGAAAACTGTTTTGATATTTATTATACTCCGTTCATCGCCATCCCTCTGAACTGTGCTGGGAAAACTTAAATGCCTTGAGAGAGATTAGATAGATGGGTAGATAACTGTGAAATTTTACAGTTAATATTTGCAAAGCGCCTGGAGATTTCAGAATAAAGAAGGCATAGTAATGCAGAGATTTCCGGTTATGTTTCAATGCATGAATGCAAAAAGAAGAAGAGAGGGCGTGAAGAATCAAGTCAAATAGTATGGTAGGTCTCAAAAAGTCACTAGCTTTAATCCACGACTTCCCTGTTCTCTACCATCTCAATTGGCACTTGCAGAACTAGACTTCACTTGTTTCCTCTGAGATCTCCCTTTAAAAAGGATCTGAATAGAGATAGGGATTTCTATAGAGCACAGGTAATTAGTGCTGGAGGACTCTGATTATCTCTTTATACCACTCCTTACTATTTGACACAATTCTACATAATAAGCCTTCCCCTGAACAAACCTGGTCTGAGACAGTGTCTCCTAGGAGGCTGATTCATGGTGTGAGGAGAAGAGCTTCAGCTTTCCATCATCCACAGACACAGTTCCTTTTTCTTCACTTCTCTAATGGTTATTGGAGAGCAGAAGAATGATATGTTGCATTTTAAGGGAAAGCCCTTGTCCTCTACCTTTTCTGCCAGTAAAACACTGGGACAACCAACGGCTTATTTTTGTTCCTTTTCTAATTTCCTTTTTATGCTTTCCCTATTTTAATTAAAATGAGATCAACAATCCACAAGAAAACAAGCTCAGGAAAGCCACGCTGAATATACATCTGCATGATAGTTTAATAAAAATTTAAAAGTTAGGATATTGAATAAAATTAAACAATTTCCCCTAAACAGAGTGGGAATTAAAATAAAACCCAACAGCAACAATAAAACCAGAAGAGATCATGATCAATTAATGATGAATATTGCATTGCTTTGTTGCCAAATATCAGTTCACGCCCAAAGAGATAATTTGGAAGATGGGGAGAACTATTAGGCGTGTTTAGGGAAATACCAAAAAAGAACAAAAAGCTAAACTATAAGAAATAATAGCAGGCAACAACAAAAGACCTTGAGGAACATGAGACTAATTAGAGAAGTCGGCCATGCGTTTTGTTATCTCTACATTACAATGAATGGAAATGAGGCCAGGGGTTGAAGAGCTCTGCTCAGGAACACCTTGGGAACAAGAGCATGGAAAAACCTGATCTGCCCTTGTATTAGTTATTTAAGCTCAAAGAACTTTAACTGATACAGAGCTGATTTCAAACAAAAAGACATAAAAATTAATAGTCGCTAAAGATCAGAAGTTCAGAAGACATTAAAAGAGGGACTGAGTAAATAAAATTCCCACGCACTTTATTTCTAGAAGAGTCAATGGGGCAAGCAAGCTAACAGCAGAACTCATGACAGGGAGAAATAACCATTACACTTCACAGACACTTGTTTAGAAACAATTTTCTCTTGCCAATAGCTATAAATGGTGCAAGCTTCAATACTTTTATTTGTACTTAAATGAGAGGCCACTTGTCAAATATTTGCACAGAATAAACCTCAGCTCAAAGCATTTTAATGTATGCTTTGCTTTAAATATGGTAGTAATCCCACCTCTAGTCAGCCGAATCCTTAAAGTAATGCTGTGCTAAACCACATCTGTCTCTCGAGATTCCACAATAAAAATTATTGCTTTGCATTTCAGCAGTGAACAAAGTGATTCCCACTTACAGTTTGTTTACAAAACACTTTGTCAACCAAATGGGTCTTAAGCAACTGCATATTCTTATAAAGCAAAAACACAAACAGAATAAAACACCCCACCCTCTTTCTAAATGTGAATGACAGCAGACAAACATGACAAACTGAAGCCAGCTCGACTGCTGATTCCTCTGGGAAAGACAAGCTTTGTTGCAGCTGTTTGCAACTGCATCAAAGGCAGCAGCTGGCCAGTCCAGCCTGTTACTGGGATGATGATGCTAATAAGCAATTTGAAGGTGCTAAAGTAGATGACATGGTGCTGTTTCAAGAATCAGGCCCTATAACAAGTATATCTGAGAGCAGGCTGGTGAAAATGCCTATTACTTTCCTCTCTAGACATTTTTCACAATGATTTTGCCACTCCTGCCTAATTTTGCAGTAAAGGCAATGTTTTCTATTAATAGACAAAGATCCACTGTTTAATGCTTCTGAATGCTCTTACAACTACAAGGGTGAAAGGCAACCTGCAAGTGACAGTAAATGCCTTCTGTCTCTGTTTTAATATCCACTGTGTATATCTGTAATGTGCTGTTCAGCATGACTCTCCAAGGCTGCTTCCACAAGCATCTGGGAAAGCCAAGCCATTGTCAAAGCAATAGCAGCTTTTGCTCTTTGCTCTAGAAGTTTGGGGTTCTTTGTTTCTACATTTTAAGATGACATAGCATCAGCTGGTGTCATAGACTGACGTGAGCTGGATGCAAAGAACGAAACACATTCCCCTATCCAACCAACACTGTTTTAGTTTCCCTTGCTTTCCATTCCTTCTGTAGCTTGGCTTAAGAGATCCAAAAAGCCTTCATATAACAACAGAGAAACATTTCCTGCCCAGACAGAAGAGGTGGTTTCACATTTCTATTTAAACTCAATGTTCTGAAGACACAATCAAAACAGAAGACAGATGTTTGATAAGCATCTAGTCTGGGTGGGAAGATGGTGATATATAAGGAAGGAAAGCAGAATTTTTTCATTCCTCCTGGGTGAAAAACATGTTGGTTTTGCATTTGCAGTTGAAATCTAGATAGCACCATGTAAAGGTATGCCAGACAGTGCAAGTTTGCAATGGATTTTGTCCTGGTTTTGGAAGCATTTTAATACTGATGCTCATTTCAGTCTAGTAAATTTGACAGAGTCTCTTGGCTAGATAAACTGCTGCTCCCTTGCAGGTCACTAGATGGTGATGGGGAATATTAAAAATCTCTTATTGCAGACAATGAAGCTGCAGACCTTGCTGTAGTTAATGAGTGAAGGAACACTTGCTGCTCCCCATCATTCCTTTCTATTCTGCTCACGTCATGTAATCTCAGACAGCACAAATTGCCATCAGTGTGAGATACCAGGAATGCCTCAAAAACCACCGTGGAGTTCACTATGAGAGGTGGAGGCTCAACAGCATCTCTAGGCTATCCTCCTGGGGTATAGCTTTAATTAACATGGTTCTATATAAAGAATTTGTTGAGTTGGTTATTTGAACGAAAAAAGTCCATCTGGGCTCCTAGAAACAGGACCCATCTGAAATTATATTCCTTTTTATATAGCTTGGACACAGCAGAAACAAATGTCCAGAAGGGAAAATTCTTCCTGAGATAAAAAGGAGCTGGCTGCTCTCTGCTGATCCTTTGGCACCGTGCCCGCCAGTACTTGAGAAGAACAAAGGTGAGAAATAGAGATTCAGCACTGGTAAGATGTACCCAGTACCGCTGAAGCACTTGCACCCCACAGCCCACTAGAAAAATCACTTCTAGGCAAGGCCTTTAGCCTGGGAGGGACGCAGGGAATGGGAAGCTGAGCCAAGTCTCTCTTATTAAGAGGAGAATTCCAGGAACAAACACAGACAAAATATTAGCTGATATAATTTGTTACATGTTTCAGGGATGGGGAATAAAACAATTCAGAGGAGAAGAGGCAACAGCTCTTCTGTGTCCTAGACACCCATCTAGAACTTACAGCAGGAATTCCCAGAACTACCCACTCTTATCAATTCCCAGTGACTTGGAGCCAAAAAACCTCCTCCTGTCCTCAGGAAGTTTCTCTTCATTTTTTTCTTGTGCCTGTTCATATGAAAACACCACAAATAAGAATTTTTTAAAGTACTGAGAAACTGGAAAATATACCAAGAAGAGCAAGGAGAAATGAATTATGAGTGCTGGAGGGACTCACTTGCAAGGAAAGATTAGAAGAACTAATATGTCTAGCTTGGCAGAGAGATGACTAAGCAGGAGAGGGGGAAGTGATAAATGTCTACAAATATTTGAAGGGCGTATACACTCAGGAGGCAGAGAGATTCTGCAGTGTGAGCCATACCAGGTGGTGGGATTAGGAGCAAAGGGATGGAATCAGAAAAGGATTTAAAAAAAAAAAAAAAAAAAACACCACAAACCTCACAAAGCAAAAATTCAACTGAAGGCTACATAAACCAAAGTCGTCATGAAAATGATATATATCCACATTCCCCACACTGGGGACATGGAGATTTTCTCAGAGGTAGAAGACTCAGTATACGAGACATATGGGAGGGCTGTGGGTGTGCTTTGTTGCTTGCAGAACTAAAGGAAAGCTGTGCCTTGATGCTGGGAGACCAACAGGAGCCTCTGTGGACAACAGGTGTCCCACCAACACTGTCAGTTAGAGAGCTTTGGGCAGGAAGTGAAGGTAGTTGTTGTATCCAATTGAAATCACAAGAGGAAGGTTTGTTTGGAATAACTTAATGACCCTGAACTTGGTAGAGCTATAGGACTTTATAGATAGAGTCCAGCCAGATGGTCCCTGGAAAGCAGAAAGCTTTGGGTCTGTTAAGCATTCAAAAGGATGATGCTGGAAAACCTGAAAGATCAAGATGGAAGACAAAAGCATCATATTCCTCAATTTTTAACTCAATTTAGCCATCACCAGCTTAACCAGGTCAAAAGGAGACAGGGGAGAATGCAGTTCATTCCCCACCTTAGTTTCTGATGCAAAGCACACCAGCGCTTCTTTCAGCACCTCAAGAAGTCAGGAACTAAATGTAGCTAATTCCTTCTTCAGGAAAACAAAAATCCCACTTGCCTTCCACTTTCAGACCTGGAGGACCCCAGTCAGCACCACAGACATCCCCCAATACACCATTTCAAGCCCTCTCCTGCTCCACATCAGCACACCGGTCTGTGAACAGGCAGAAAGACAAGGCAATCCAGAGGTCACCTCTGAGGGCATGTAATTGAAGGCTGCATTTCAGACCCAGTTGAGCTGGATTCCAGCCAGGACATGCAGCTCAATTGCTTTAGAGTCACAGATGAGCAGTGTATCTTCCTGCCAATACAGGGGGGCAGACCTCTGTTTTTGTCTTCCTGGAACTGTGTCACTCACCGCGTACACAGCACTCGGCTGTTTTGCCTGAGAAGGGGGAATGGGTCCAAGATAATGCCTTGAGTCCTTCCTTAAGAGATGCATTTCCAATGTTAAGCCTCTCCCTTGTGCAACCTCGTATAAACCAGGCAAAAGGAATTCCCACAAGTCTGGATACAGGAAACATGTCAAGGTCCTTCTCTTTACACTGGATTTGATTCAAAGTTTGATGGGAATTCACAGCCTTAGCTTGTGTTTTCAGAGTACTCCATGTCCCTTGCAGAGGTTTGCAGGATAAAATCCCATGCCTATGACAGAGTGATGCTCATCTGCTTGGCAAGCAGAGCTAATTCTACTAACATTGTGCTTTTGTATATGGAAATAAAAAGAGAAGATATTTTACTGAAGTGAGATTTCAAGCTGCTGATGGTATATTTCTCTAACAACTGAAATAGGGGAGCAAATGGGGCAGCCAGAGGTCACAGCAGTTTATGTGGTGGATCAGCTCAACTAGACATTAGTACTGTAAGGGAAAAGACACTTCTCTCTGTCCCTGCAAAAAACTAACACATTGCTATGACCAAAGCATGGCCATTCACACCTGGAACACCAGAACTAAACCCCTCAGTACAGGGACAACCTCTGTTTCAGTCTGGTAAAGCACAAACAGTGAGGGAGAACTTCATCTTTGATGGACAGAGGTGGTAGAGGCAGAGGGGAAGTTTTTCAGGATTTCCAGTGTTGCACTCAAACCCAAAGCCAGACATTGTTTCCAGTAAGCCAAAAACCTCTTAGTAAAAGATGCTTTTAATAACATAATTCCCACAAGAAATTACAAGGCCCTCCCACCCCAACAGTTGGCTGTCCAACAAATAGATTTTTATCCTCCGTAAGAACAATGTCCCAGTGCTCCTTATTTCAGAACCAATCCTTGGACAGAGCAGCTGTGATGACCTTTCTACATGGAAAGAGGCATGAGGCATCCTAAGTCAAACACAGGGAAAGAGATGATAACACACACTTCTTTTCTCTGCCCTTCCTAAACACACAATCCTCCTGCTAACAGACAGGACAAGAGATCTCAGTGGAGCTATTATGCAGCTCCTGCTCTCCTTACACTAGATGAAACATGATGACATACCTTGATCTGAGTAAGGCAGTTGCTGAGTCCGCTGTAGAGGCAGGATGGCTTGCAGCTTGGAAAGCCTTTTCATCAGGAAATCAGCAGCTACCATTCAAGACTCAGCTGAGCCACTTTCAGGCAAAGTCTTGGAATTCATGTCAATGAAGTTGCAGTGGAAGAGCCGTGTTCACATTCACAAAACAACACAGATTCCAGTGTCCCGGCATGGCTGTAGGGAGCATCACGCTGTTGCAGCTCTTTTTATTAATCGACCAGGTCTTTAACTTCAGCATCCTGGCTAAAATCCAGCATAGAGAAATACATTTCCTTTCTCTACCCAGTTTTCACTCAACAGCTTCATCCAGAGCAGTTCTCCCATGCTGCTGTGCCCTGGTGCAGTCACTGCAGAGCAGGTGCAGTGTGACACCGCAGAACACGCTGCGCTTCAACGGCAGGTGAGAAACTGCTCCTCAGTCTGCCTGACCCAAAGGCTCATGGAACCTACTGTGTAAACATAAGGCACTATTATCTCCACTCTCCACATGGAATCACTTTATGGAATTTATTATTATTATTTGGAGCTCAAATTGAAACCCTCTGGCCATGTATGAACACTAAGCCTGCTTAGGGAATGCAGGAAGCAGCTAAAGTGGTGAAGAGGCAAAGATTTATGACAGCCAGAAAAGAAATTTTCTTTTCTAGAAACAAGCTTCACATTCCTAATCTATTTCTGCAGTTTTTGCTACTCTCTACCAAACTTCTGACAGGTCTTAAAGACTAACACTTACCATGCTGCGAGCTGTTCCTCTAAATTCTATTTTATCATCGTTTATAACCACCTGGCTAGATTCCCTTGGTGATATTTTTCACTCTTTCTCATAGGCCCTAAGAGTATCCATATTACCTATGCCACAGCCTTCATCTTAACCACCTTCCTCCTTCCCTCCAGCATCATCACAGCTGTCTTTAACTGGACTCCCTTTATCTTCTCATGAGACCTCCCACCCCTTCTGATTCCCATTCAAATCACCTCATTAGCGAGACTGACTGACAGCAGCTTCCACCTGTCCCCTCCTGAACAGGATTGCACCCTCACCCCCTTCCTTAGCTTCAGCAGAACTTACTTCCCTAAGAGCTTTACAAATACATTTCTTTCCCTGATAAAATGATATTAGGTAAGGATTTAAAGGGAGATCTGTGAAAGGAGAAAAACAGCAGTGGCAATGAGTCGTCCCTCCCAAATTGTCTTTCTGAAAGCTCTAAATGGCTTTGTAACAGCATGAAAGTGCTTCCTGATTATTGCCAAGCTGAGGCTCAGGAAAGCCCTAAGGGTGGACAGGGGAGGGGTAAGGAGTATATAAAAACCTACAGGAAGAAGGGGTGTGGTAGAAATGCTGGGGTCCATGACACTCTCCCTGGGATGCTAGAGCTGCCCCTGTAGCAGAGTTTCAAGGGGAAATCAGGCCTCTATTTTTTGCCCCATATGAAAAGCTTCCAGCTATTCCCTATGCAGGGGCAGTCTATTGGTCTCTAGGTCCCTGTGGACCCCTGCCATGATCTTCAGCAAGATTTTGCAGTAGAAGTTTCAACGAGGACTTACCAATTTCTCACCAAACAGTCAGACACATCTTCCTACTTTCCAGTGATTTGTCCCTTCAGATCTTCCTCTCATAACATAAGTGTGGCTGATGCCCTACTGCCAAACCCAGACCCCCTGAGAGAGCACGTGGGCAAGACCTGGCCAGATGCCACCAGTGCACATCCATGGTCACAGCCATCTCTAGAGCCAGCAGCGCTTGCTGCAGGAAGGAGCACAGCTAACACACACATCATGCTGTGTTCCCATGGCAACCAAAGTGTCACGTTCATCATCATCTCATTTCTGCAAGAAAAGGATATAGGTCCAATGAAGAAAAATCCAGGAGTCCCAGAGGGCTTTGCTGAGGCTGGACAGACTTCTAACATCATAGCTCAGGGCTGCTGGAAAGTGCAGCGCCCAGCTCTGTGATGGCACATGGGTCTGAGTAGGAGGCTGTTTGGGATTAAAATACATCCAGTCAGATACATACAGTTTATGTCTTATCTGCTCTGTGTCACTTTGAAGCTAGGGACACCTGATCAAATTACCACAGCTATAGAAGTTACTAGATGTTAGCAGAAGAGGTTTCAGCTCCACCCATCCTATCTCACATTTGACATGACCTGGGGATGATGGTTGTTAGCAGTTATCTTTGCTCAGTGTCCCACGGTGGCTTCTTAAACCACAGTAATTTAATAATATGGCTAAAGTTGGAATTGCTGTGCCCGAGGCAGCAGAGACCTCTGTGTGCATCAAGTCCCCTCCTGGACTCTGTGAGCTGCCACCATCTCGCTGTCAGAGCTTTTCTCTGCTGAAATCTGTGTCCCAGAAATCAGATCCAGCTGGAATCCAACATTCCCATTAGCATGAATCTGTATGAGCTTCTCTGCAGTGACTATACAGCAGCAATTAAAGCATTGCCATGCAGATTTGTACATGAGAAGATCACCTTTCCCCTCTAAGACAAACCTTCTACCAAAGGGAGTCTAGAGATGCATCACTGGACACTTTCAGAGCTCTCTGATGTGTTCTTGCTGGAGGCATGAGAAGATCTAAAGGTGGAGGATTCATTTCAATCACTTTAAAATCAGTTCTCCCAATTGGTAGGGTTTTTTCTATGGAAAAAAAAAAAATTAAGAGGAACTCCCAGCCTGAAGAACAAAACCGAAAAGCTTTAAAAATGATGCTTGAGAGAATGCATCTGCCTGCAAAAGAAGATCATCCCTATGCTTGAGAGGAAAAGGGGAAGGGTAGCAAG
The DNA here is from genome assembly GCA_013396775.1 of Cephalopterus ornatus. NCBI lineage: Eukaryota > Metazoa > Chordata > Aves > Passeriformes > Cotingidae > Cephalopterus > Cephalopterus ornatus. Next base: position 16,086 of record VZRE01015561.1, on the reverse strand, counting down.
GAAGAAAATGGCAGCATTCTATGGGGATTGTCTGGATAAGGCAGGAACCAGTGATTTTAACACTCCAGTGTCTCTACATCCCCGTGCTGAAGCCTGACTCCATTGAGGTGCGGTGTTTACATGATCTAGTATCATCAGTCAATCAGGTCAAGGGAAAATATCCCTTGACACTCGGGGTCAGGTGATATTTAAAGAACTCTGAAATCCAAAATGTTGGTGAAGTTGCTATTATTAGTTTTAATCCTCATTTTATTTTTCTTTGCCTTGGTTTTCCCTCCCTGGGCAGTTTTGCTGGCCCAGCAGTGAAGTGTTCAAGTCAGATTTATACCTGCAACTGGGGCAAACACCATAGCTAAGAGATTGTCCATATCTGGAGCAACTTCTTCCTCCTTAAAGACCAGACAGAAACCTCATGCAGGTAGCCTTTCATGAGAGGGATAAAGAGAAGCTACTTATAGAAGCTACTTTGATGGTAGAAGAAACAAGGGATTAAGTATGACAAAGGTCAAGGCAGATGGTTGCATGGATGTAATGAAATTTTGGCCTCTGCATGACATCTATGAAGGATGCCTACAGGAAAGTGTTCACTATTGTTCAATGGGCCCTGGGCTTTGATCCAGGGAAGTTGCATCTTGTCCTAGGTCTCCAACTGATTTGTAGCATCACCTTACTTAAGTCACTCAGCCATTTTACACCTTTGCTCAACTTTTAGGAAGACCTATGCAACCAGGAGTTGAACATCCCACTCATTTCCACTGCCCAGACCACAGCTCTGAGCAGAGGAGAGACAAATAAGTTTCAAAGCTTACTATTTCTCCTCTGGGCTCAGCCAAGCTAGCAATCAGCTGCTGGTAACACAGGTGGAAATACTTGAGGGGACATTAAGGTTCAGCCTGGTGTCCTGGGAAACAAAACATTGCCCCCAGGGTCAGGTGATGGAAAGGAGTCCATCAGCCTATAAGGCCTGAGATCACAAATTCAATAGTTCTGGATACCCTTAATTAAACCCAGCAGTGTATTCATTCATGCCTTGCTGAGTGGTGTTGCTGCAAAGCGGATAAGCCATTCTGGCAAGGTAAGTGCACAATTCCCTTCTCTTCCCCAGCGGAGCAGCCGAGCAGGGTCAAGGCAGCTCATGAGAGAGGTGTGCTGCCTGTTTGCTTGCTCCTGTGACTGGCTGCCCATTTAGAGGCTGCCAGGGAGCTGGAGTGTGCCAGCCAGGTTTTTGCTAGCATGTGAAAATTAACAAACCTCACTCTGAGCTGGAAAGGGCAGATAATTGAGAGAATTAAAATTAAGAAAGAAAAAAAGGAAAAAAAAGAGGGGAAAAAAAAAAGAAATAACATGGAGATGAGCCAAAAGGAAACACTTCAAAGGCCCATACCCTGCAGCCCACATTAATGACAACAAAAAGAAGATGGGACTCTTACATTTTAATCAAAGGCAATTATTTTTTTTTAAAGGTATTATAACTCTGCCATGCAGGAGCAGACCCCTGCCCACAGAAGTGTTGACATAGCTGGCTGGCAAGAAAAAGTGAGGGTTTCCTTGGCCACCTTCCTTCTGCATCGTCAGTATCAGTGAAAGGAAAGCAAGAGTGAGTGGGTGCTTCAGGAGAAATGCCTCCAGGGGAGAAGCTACCAAAGGAATTAGAAACACGACTGAAATCTAAATCACAGCTTTCTGTGGCCAGTCTCTACGAATACTGCATGTAGGATGTGAACTTGAAACCCAAAGGCAGCTGACTCAGCAGCAGAAGGCAGCAGGTTGGCAATCACAGGAATCGGGCAGCCTGGGTAGATTCAAGTGGAGCTGTCAGGACTGTAGATGTACAGAACAGCTGATATATATAGATACATAAGTGTGTGAGCAAGGCTAGACAGGGTAAGTGTGACCTCCTCAAATGCCTAAGGAAGATGTTTGTCTGTAATCTGTCCCCTGCATGAAACGAACACATCCTTGTCTGCCCTGCTCAGGCAGGACCAAATGCCCACCTTGCAGCCAGTGGGGCAAGGGGTCTTCACAAGGGACCAAACCAAAGCTTTTTCTTTGTGAAGGAAAGGGGAAAATGGATAAAACAGAAAGGAAGTTGAATGGCACAAAACCTGGGTGAGGAAGATCAGAACAAGGCTGAGTGTGTCACAGGATGAAGAAACTGTCCTCAGGAAACAACATGTAATTGTTTCCATTAGTCTAAAAGAAGAGACAGTGAAAAAAGGAAAAGGGTTTACAAAGACAACACCTCAATTAAATTAAAAACAAACAAACAAAACAGAGAAAGAAAGGAGAATAATTTATGAAACACTCACTTATTTACATAAAATGAAGACAAAAGATGGTGTATTTAGTTGTAGTCAGAAGCTGAAATTTTCCATGGTTTTTTAAGGCAGTACCACATGCAGCCACAAGCAGCAATAGCCTGTGATACTGCAAAATTTCTGTAACAGCATGAAAAAATGAAGGCCAGAAGCAGTCACACCTGGATTAAACTGCTCAGTCTACCAAAGCCTGTGCCTAGGTAGCAAGGCAATGAGGAGACATCGTGTTTGGGTAGAAGAGCTGTAACTTGGAGAAAACAAATAAATAGACCTTCCAAAATGAGGTATATTTGTGCAGGAGGTAAGATGCAGAAAACAGTTTGAAAAAGAAGAAATCCAATTTTCAATACACATTAGGAACCATTAGCTTATTTTACTAAAAACATTATGCCACTCAAAATTTCTAACGCTGAACAACAGGGGATATTTCACATGTTCTGTCTACACAGGTTGTTGAAGACTTTCAAGGTCATATAGTGATTTTTGATAATACCTGCAGCATTACTACAGTTTGGGCACTTTCCATAAACAAAACTCCTGGCCTGCTGCAATTGCAGGCAGTTAGGAAAAGCTGGATCTCTGTGAACAACCTTTCTTGCTCCAAAATTTTAGGGCTTGCTGAGAAGTCTAATACTGCCTGAAGTCGGAGCCCTTTATTCTCCTCAGAATTATACTGAGGGAAACAGAACTTCTAGCTTTGAAAAAAAATATTCTTTTGCACCCCAAATTCCATTTCTACTAAACTCCCTATGAAGTTTGCTAAGTATCTCTTGATCCTCATGCAGCATTAGGCCTGAGAATTTGAATAGTGTTCTCTGTGTAGGCATATAAAGGGAAGATTTTCTGCAGCTGATAGCTGAAAACACCTCAAAGTCTGGCAAAGGGTGCTAGCATATGAGCCACATGGGATTTGCTTTGCAAGGCCAATCTAATTTCGTTTAATTTATGATCCTTCAATGGTGACAAAACTTGATGAAGGAATATGTGCCTGAAATGTGCCTGAAACCCTTGCTTTCCAGTTGTAACAACTGCCTTCTTTTTGCAACCTTGGTTTCTCTGGCATCCTCAGACTGTCAGGGCTGCACCACCACTACCCCTTGACACTTCTGAATAGTGGCAAGGAAGCTGTGCCATGCTGCAAAGGACAATAGGCTTTTTTTGGTTCCCTGTAGGTGTTTAACCAAGCAGCAGTGCCTCTGAGCCATTTAAGGTTTGCTCACAGCTAGCTACACTGGGAAGAATTCAGCGACCTTCAGGATATTAATAGATCCAAAGCCCCTTTGCTCCTGGGGAGTGGGCAGGTGACATTTCACCATTTATGACCTGCAATTACTCTACCACCAAACAGAAAGGACTTTATTGGCCATCGCCCACAACAGTTACTGGGGCATGAGTGGTGCCATTTCTAACAGGGCCAGATGCAAACAAATATCCTGCTGTTTTTCTGTCTCACTCTTGCCTCTGTCCCTCTGCGATGCTCAGCCTGATGAGCACTTCCCATCAGTGGCACGGAGTTGCCAAGCAACATTTGTTATGCCCCTCCCTGGGCCCCTCTCACAGCTCTGTGGCAGCTCGCGCCTTGAAGACAAGGGGCTGTTGTGAAGAGCAAAATAACTTTCCTTCTCTCTTCTATCTTCTCTGTTCCTACTTGATGAGGTGAAAAATTAATCATTCTGAATATGAAAGATTAAATCCTGCATTTGGTTTCTCTGGAGAGAATTTCATGGAAAATTGTCTTTGGGGAAGATTCCAAGGATCAGTGCACCATACCCAATACAAACATCCAGAATGCAGCTAATGTTTTTGCATCATACACATTATAAAAAGCAGCTAGAACTGGTCAAATCATAGAGAAAATTATTGGCAAATAATTTATTCAGCCATAGTCATGAAGGAATTAATCTTATTCATTATTCTCAAACATGACTCAACCAATTCCTGGAAGTAACAAAGCTAAAGCCTCTAGCTCTGAGCTTCAAACTCTAAGATTTAAATTCTTATTTAATTCCATAACTCTTTTCCTCTTGTTATTATGTTCAACAGTGTGCTGCTGCTGTTCGTGTGCCAGTGATACAAGGTTAGAAGGCTTAGACAGTTCAAAATGTTCTCTCTGCACCAGTAAAGCTAAAAAGTACAAAGCAGCTCTTACAACTGAGAGCACTCAGGCCAGCTGGCACAGTGGCTTCAGTGTGCGCTCCCTGCTCCAGGGCTCTTGGCACCTCCCTGACGTCAGCCACCAGTAAGAGTGTCTGCTCTGATCCCAGTTTCATCTGGGATGTAGTCCCCCAGATCACCAATATTCACTGTATTTGGCTTTGGCAGAATGGGACTGTCAGAGCAAAGGATGGGGTTACAGAGCTGGGTGTGGGGAGCTCTGAAGAAGCAGAGCCCTGTGCAGGTGAGGCTGAAGGTGAGACTGGCAGGTGTGTTGATGTAAATAGGGGTGTGTGAACGTGGAACTGAGCTTCAAGAAAAAGATATGGGATTTTCTGAAAAAGCAAATGGATTTTCCACTGTATTTTCCCAATTACTTAAGTAAAATAATGCCCTGCAAGTGTGATTTTGGGGTATCTTCTTGGAGTAGGTTTAAAGCTAGGAGTCCTGTCTTAGCTGATAGTTTAACCACTCAGAAGTTAATAAGGCAAGAAAATAGCTCAGCAAATGATCCTTTTCACATATCTTAGGAGAAGGTGTAGATCCTCTGGAGGTATCTGTTTCTCTGCATTTACTCTGTACAGAATAATTTAGACTAGATCACAGAATCACAGGATGGGTAAGGTTGGGAGGGGCCATTGGAGGTCATCTAGTCCAACCTCCATGCTCAAGCAGGGTCCTCAAGAGTACATGACTCAGGATTGTGTCCAGATGGCTTTTGAATATCTCCAGGCAAGGAGACTTCAAACCCCTCTGGACAAACTGCTCCATTGCTCAGTCACCCTCCCAGTAAAGAGGTTCTTCCTCATGTTCAGGTGGCACTTCCTGTGTTCTAGCTTCTGCCTGTTGCCTTTCATGCTCTTACTTGGCACCTCCGAGAAGAGCCTGGCTCCATTTCCTTGAGACCCTTCCTTCAGATACTTACAGACATTGATGAGGTCCCCTCTCGATCATCCCTTCTCTAGATGCCTAACTGTTAGAAAGCTAATGTTCGTGGAAGCAAAACTTGTCTCCTCACCTTCCTTACAATTATTTCATATAAACCATATTTCTTTAGTTTTTTATGAAAATGTAATTGAAGAAAGTATTGAAAGCTTTCCTAAAGCAAAGACATATGTTACTTCTGCCTTATCCTCTAAGCCAATTAGCCAATAAAAGAAGGGAATTAGATCAGCCTGACAAATCCATGTTGATTCTCTTTTACCACCTTCTTATCCTACAGGAGCTAACGAATTGTTTGTTTCATAATCTGTCGAGGTTTCTCTGTAGTCACTCAGCTTAGCTGGCTGATTTAAATTTCCTGGCTATTCCTTTTTTCTATCTACACAAATACCCTACTTGCCTTTCTCTACTCTAAAGAACCCTCTTGATACGGGACAAGTTCTTGAAGTCCATTCCTAGCTGTTCACAGACTGCTTTCCTTGGGCAACCAGCAGGGAAATTCCCTCAGGTCCTACAGTTTGAATTCACTTAGTCAGTGTAAGGATTCTTAATTTAAACCCCTTTGTTCTGGGCCATTCCCATCCTCTAATCAGTATGACTTCTGTTATGCATATCTAGCAGTGACTGTTTTAGTGATAAGGGGAGTTAAAAAGGCAATGAGGACTCCAACACTCTGCCTGTGCTCTCCTGCCGTGGTACATCATGAATGCTTTGATTTCTTCTAGTATATTTATAGGATTTCTTTTTTTTCCCCTTGTGTGTTCCTAGTCACCTCTTGTTTGTTCTGTGCCAGGACCTTTCTGATTTCATCCACATGTGCTTTGGTATCATTATGTTCTCATTCCTAATCTGCTGCTGCTTCAACTTTTAAAAAAAACAATTAATTTCTCATTTCAAGGCATTAATGAGGTCCTCACACACTTTTAGTGTTTCTCTTTTGTTATATTCTTCTCCCTGCTTCAGGAGATCTAGTCATTGCACCTCTGCTCTAATCTCTAAGTCAGTGCTTGCTGGCCTGTATTCCCCTTTCCTTGACTCAACCTACCAATTCCCTGATGTTTCACAGCCAATTAATCCTTCTTCTGCTGTTCCTACTTTCTCTTTTCCATGTGTCTGGGAAGCTGATTAACTCATAGCTTGGTATATGTACTAAGGCTTTATATTCATCCTGTTTAGCCCTTACACTCCTAGCCCTTGGGCAGAGACATTTCAGATGTTTACCAGATTGCTCCATTCTTCTCCCAAGTGTCTCATTTTCACCTCTATTAAATTTCCCATTTTCCCAACTCACTAACCAGCACACTGCCTGGTTCTTGGAAGACTGCTGTGCTGTCAAAAAATCCAAAGTCTTTTTGTTGACGTTGTCCGTGCTTTCACCTCGAGGATTTGTTTGGCCTACCCGTGCCACTTTCCACGGAGACCAAAGGAAACACAATGGCCCCTGGAAAGGAGTTAGCAATGATCACAGTGATGGGCAGTGTGTATCATTTCAGTGATGGCAGATATATGATGGAAGCAGCATTTAATCCCTCCTGCTTGCCTTCCCTAAGGATATCAAATTGTGTTGTAAACACTGGAGATTTAAACCTCATTTTGACCTCTTTCACCAAAAATAAATATTAATAACTCCACTTCATAGACAGGGAAACAAACACAGAAAAGCTAAATGACTTTTTATGGAAATGCTGAGGCAAAGGCAGGAGCTGGCAGAGCATGCACTGGAAACCATTCAGGGAAAGCCGTCAGTCAGACGTTTAGGAGCAAGGGGGCAAGAAACAGGGTTGTGATTGCAATTACATCAGCTGATGAGAAGCCAGCCCTCAGTGCCCAGAGCTCAGTTAGCCAAAGGCTATGGCAGTTTACTGGGACTGCAGTTATTGCCAGAGCATCCAGTGGATGATTGTTTTTAGTTGTAGATTTGTCTTCTCCTCTCGCTGGTCCATGCATGAGCTACAAGCAGCCTAATTAATGGCTAAAACAGCCCCTGATGCTAAAATAGCTGCCTTGCAATCTTTCTGGAGATCTTGCTAGACTGATAGCAGGGCACTTCTTTCTGACTCCTTTCTCTCTCACTCCCTCCTGTTCACCTCCTTTATTTCCCTCCCTTCCACTTTTTAAAAGTGAAAAAGAAGAAACAAAGAAAAGAAAATATGAAGCAAGTAGCCACAAACTGGTTCATCAACAATAATACACCATGGATCTTCCAGGACTTTTCTGAGGATGTGAGTCCCTGGAGAGGAAACCTAAGGCCAGAAATGATACAGGCTTAACTGTCATGAAAAGCACTCACAAAACCCAGCGCTGAGCACACAATGCAGCGCTGAGGATACGGACTTGGCTGCCGTTTATGGAGTGGGAATACAGTGGCAGATTTATTCTACAGTAAAGAGGGTTGTTTCTTGGTAGCACTAATACTGACACATTATCTGGGGACGGAAGAGGATGCACAAATAGGAACAATTCTCCCATTTCTCTGCCTGTGTCTCCCCCAAATGCCCCCTACTCCTATTCCCTCCTGCTCTCTTCATTCCTTTCCCTACACTGAGTCCTTTGCTTCCTCTCTGAATTATACCTTATTTCTTTAGCCTTCTCCTTCATCTTTTCCCAATGTGCTGACACGTGCAGGGTTTTTAGTTCTTCAAACTTTTGCATATTATCTCCAGCTGGAGCCTAGTGTCCAGCCCTATGCCTGGAAGACCATACAAGAGTTCTCAAACACAAGGTTAAATCCTGTTCTGCCTAAAACAGGTGTGAAAATTTCCTCACTGTAAGGAACAGGCCAGGATAGGCTGATAACAACCTGAAAAGGGAGGTTTTTCAAGTTATCCAGCACAGCTTAAAGAGAAACCATGGCTGCACATCACTGGAGTGGAAAGCAGTGATGGCAACTAACACCACACTCCTGCAAAGAGTAATTTCAGCTCCCTTCTCATCAAGCTGACATTAGTATAGAGCAAACACCTGAGCAGTTTTACATCCCTATTTTATCCACTTCTTCTTCCAAAAACACACACCTACTTTCACTACTGTATTTGCCATGAGGAATCAAAGCCTTGTTTGTACCTCTCATCGGAATGGAGACTGGGAGCACAAACAACTTGGTCAAGAGCACATAAGAGATTTGTGGCAGAGGAAGAAATACAATGTGAGTGTCCCAAATTGCAGCCAAGCAGTCGCCGTTTCATACCTTGCATCTCCAAGGGATGGCTAAGGGGCAGTGGATCTTGTCCAAGGACAGATGAGACAGGAGATAGCACTATCACCCACATCTCTGCTGTTTGGTAGGAGGAGAGAAGCAGTGGAGGAGCAAGGCTTCTGTCTTTCCCCCCTCCTTAATCTCCTTTCTGCCTGGTTCAAAAACAACTCAGTGCATGGTTGTTTATTATTATTATCACTGTTATTTTCCAGAGTGCTGTAAAACTAGGGGATAGAGCACTCTGACAGACTCATAACAAACAGCAGATAAAAGTAATTAGATTTTGTTCTTCCTTCAGTTTGCTGACTTGATTCTTTTTTCTTTTTATTGTTTAATTGTTTATTTTTTAGCCCAGAGGTTTACACACACATGTATTTCACTAGACACTGGCAAGGCATCCTTGGGATCGTCTCTGACAGGAAAGGGCTATTGTGGCCACGCAGCCCGGGAGCTGGTGAGAGGCTGAAACAGAGGCTGCAGTGTAGTGCAGGGCTCAGCACTGCATCTCCTACCCATGTCATGTAAACCACAGCGGGGAGGGAGGAGAGCGCATCTATTCACAGCCACTAAGAGAGTCAGTGAGACAAAAGGCATCAGTAAAAAAAGTTAATGTGCCTGGCAGGAGCCCAAAACCACTGCAGCAGTGGGGACCAGGCGAGTGCCTCTAAAGACACCACCTCTTCTGGTCATTATGGAAATATTTGGCATGAGTCTCAACCTGACAGCCTTGCTGACTCTTGAGGAACGACAAAACGGTGGGGAGCAGGGCAGTTTCCCCTTCCTCCCTCCCTTTCTCCATCGGCTGTTTCCAAATTCTTTGGGATTAGCTAGCGACAGCAGGAAAAGGCGCTGGCCTCACTGCTCAGCACTTAGCAGGCTGAAGTGAGGTGACATGCCTCAGCGCGGGGGACAACGGTTTCATTCACTGGAGCAATACCAAATCAGAATTACAAGTGTGCAAGAATAAACAAGGCTGGAGTTAATCTAAAGTTGTTTTACACTCCGTTTTATTAAAGTCAATGCACTTCCGTTCCTCTGTGCAGAGCCTAGTTCTGCTTAATTACCATGACTCAGGGAGAATTTTAATAGCGTGGAGCGCGCGGCGCACATGGAGGCATTCTCCTGACCTCTAGAGGTCTGTCAAAAGAAGAGGAGCGTCTGCTCCCTGTAGAACTTCCTGGAAGAAATGAGGCAGCCAACAAAACTTCTTCTCCTGAAGGTTTCCAGGTGCCATTCCCAAGTGGTTGGTCACCCAGCCCTCCCACTGCACTTCTGCAGCAGGAAGCTGAGCACCCTTGGGCCAGGGGGTTCACCTGGACAGCGCCTTCTGCAGCACACTCACTACTTACTGACAAAGTTGTTTGGCACAGACATGGAATGCTGCCATGGAGAAGAGATTGGCCAGGCTTTTCATACTGCACAGCAGCATTTGAGCAGGTGTGGTTGATGTGCAGGGACACTTTGCTCCCAGCTCGGCTGCTGCACTTGGATCCCAGACCCTGGAAACACCCTTAAGGGCCTCTGCCATTTCTCTACCTCCTGCAGCTCCTAGCTGATCCTAGGGATCTCTGGAACAGTGGTACTGCTCATACACATTTGGCTCCAAACACAAATGGAAGATACATCTCTGTTTTTATTATATCAGCACAACTCTTGTGCAGTTCATTGACCAGGGCTGAATTTTCCCACTGAACTGAATTCTGCCTATCTTAAAACATTCAGAATGAAACAGCTAGAAAGTTACAGCCAAAATATTGGTGTCTCATTAGGGAAAATGCTGATTTAAGAAGGTTTTTTTTTTCCTTTGCGATAGGGTGTGGCACTGGTAAGCCTTGGTAAGCACCATTCAGCTGCAGTTGTGGCAGAGCATTGGTACAGAATGCAGCATGGGTGTATACAGGCACATTTGCAGACACATGTATGTACAACAGTATTCTTTGCCCTGGGTCCTGAGGATGTGCTGAATGTTAAAGGCCCTGTATATGCTGCTGTCAGGACTTAGCTCAGTGTCAGGTTTTTGTCATGACTACAGATGTTGGATTTTTAAGCTAACTATGCACATATATTGTTTTTTATTAAGAAGTTTTTAAGCAGTATTATACGAACTATTATAATGGGAACACCTATTTTAACCTCTTTTGTGTCCCTTTCTGTGAGACAACCTTTTATGAAAATTCCATATTGTGTGCATCAAGATGCACACTAAAACAAGCAGAATAGGACATCTGTACAGGGATACACACAACACCTAATGAATTAGTTTGGGCTAAGAAGCTCAGCTTCTAAGAACCCAAGCTGCTTGTCTTTTGAGCAGCATCAGAGAGACAGAGGGAACTCTTATGTACTAGTGAAGACTTTAAAATATGTGAATATTTAAAACCCACCAGGACAGGTGGGTCTAAAGCATAGTTTCCTGCTGGAAAATATGTCTAGGTAGTCTGAGGAAAGGTGTCCAGAAATGCATGAGAGAAAACCTTGTTCTGCACTAGGAATTCTCTCCACAAACAGCATAGAAATGGGAGGATGACTTGGTGCTTTTAATCATGCAACAATATTAATAACACTCATCACTGGTAATCACTGGAGTCCTTGCAGGCTGTAATGCTACAACACACTATACATTCATCCTTCTCCTTGAGCCTCACCAAACAGTGACAGAGTTGTGAGCCCCTTGCATCATACAGTTAGTTCCATTTGGATTCAGGACAATTCCCCATTTGCAGCAGCAGAGTCTAAGACACACGAGTCGTTCAGGCAATGTGAAGTGTGAGATGCAGTGATGTGATCTCATACGTTAGGGATACTGGGAACATGTGTGGATTCTCAGTCTGTGACGGATTCTCAGGAACTCGGATATGTGTTTGAAGGCAATTGTAGGAGAAATCTAATTTTTCTCCATTTGGTGATTAAAGAAACTGTTCTGACTGATGCTTGGGCTAAATTTACTCTTGGATATTGCCACCATGACTAATCTATTGATCAATTTAGCCCAGGTTTCCAGGGGTTTTCTATGTATTATCACTGCTGCTTTCCTTACTATGGCACATTGAATTTCCTGCGCTGTTGTTGAGATATAACCAGCTCAGATATAGGCACAGCCTGACCCAACCTGTTGAACACACTGTAAAAATTCTGATCAGACAGAAATCAGACACATGCTCTACAGCTCAAGAGAAATGAATGGTAACAGAGAGCTCTGGCAAAAGGCATCAGTAACTGTCCCTTCTCCAGGCAAAGGGTGTCTAAGGTAGGAAAAGGAGAATCATCTCTAGTTCCTTCGTCTCAACATACCATTCCTTAGGTCAATCTGGATGAGACCACATACTAGAGGCATCCAGGAAACTGGGGATTGTATTTAGGAATGGATGAACTCACATGGTACCATCTGGGCTAGTGGCATCTCACTCTGCCTGGTGTACACATAAGGAGTCATTCCCAAAAGACGTATTTACACAGCTTACACAAACATACATTTTTCAATTCAGAACTGAAGCAACACATCTGGGAAGGATGCTGAAGGTGGCAAACAGGCAGACATGAGCAGTGACCCGTTTGCTTGCTGCCCTGCAAGTCACAGCCTTGTTCACACAGGACTGCTCTTGAAGCCATTGTACAGCCCAAGCGCAGTTGAACCCAGAGGAAGAGCCGTACTGTTGGGGGCTGGCTGGCTGGAAATGTAGAGCCCCCTTAGAGCCCTGGAGCTGCATGTCTGTCCTGTGGTCACCCCCTCATCTTTTCTCTCGCCTTCCACCCACGAGAGGGACTCCTGGATCTCTTGGTCTAGCTCTGAGAAGTCCTCTTCACAATCAGAGAGGGTGCCAGTATTGTAATCGATCTCTTCCACACAAGGAGGTTCATCGTCAGACTCCAGGCTGCTGTTGCTGCACCTTCTGCAGAAAAATCACAAGAGAGACTGGACGTCACCAAAGCAGGGAGTGTTCTCAGGGGTAAGAGCAAGCAACAGGGAAATGTGTTTTCTGGGTTCAATCTTGGCTCTGTTAAGGGATGAGATGGCACTAAGCAAGCTCCTGTATGTCTTTGTGTCTGTTTCATCATCTGTAAAATGAAGACTGATACTTACCAACCTCACAGGAGTAAAGCATTATTATTCTTATCACTATTACTGCTATTGCTTATACAGAAACAGAGTGCTTTACATACAGACAACACCGTTCTTGCCTTGAGGCACTTACAAGGTTACAGAAACTGAAATATAGCAGAGAAGAAGGTATTCACTTTCCAGAAGGTTGCTGGTTTAATCATCATCCACCTCGCTGTAGTTCACATTTAGTGTAAGACCTAATTAATCCAGGTGGTTGAAGTGCTTTGGCATCTTTTCCTCCTGTTCTGTGCAAGCTCAGAGCACTGCTAACAAGAGGTAGCATGAACCAAAAAACAAAGGCTCTTGGATCTTCAAGCACACTGGTTCCTAGGAGTGCAGAGGCACCAGGAGTGGTTGTATTTGGGGAAGAGCGTGGAAAGGCTGTGACAGCATGACTTGCTGAGGAAGGGCCAAATTCAGAGGCAAGCATGAACAGCTGAGGAAAGACTCTAAGTGGCTGTCACAGCCACGTCGTCTGTTTCTCGGAAAGGTAGGTTACCCCACCTTGGCCTCTTGCCACTTAGTAATTTTTTGAGACCAGAAAGAAGCCGGTGATTTCAGTGCTGTCTGGGTCACAGTCTGGATGAATCAGGGGGACAGATAGTGTGTTTTTCACCTCCAGGTCAATGTTTTCAATCAGACTCAAGGCAGAGGAATGTATTACTTTGGGGGACTGGGAAAGGAATAATAATATTCCACCTCTGGGCCAGAGTTTCTAATTTGTCCCGAGCTGGGAAGAATAAATGGCTTGGCAGATGGAGCATACACAGCTTTAATGTGTGGTCTGCTCATTTACATGTCAGTAACCGGAATAATCTTCCAGCTCTCAGCTGTTTCACAGCAGTGTCAGCATCTGAGGTTTCAGAACATACCAAAGGTGTAAAGTATTGCTTTTGGATGTACTGATCCTTCCTCTCTTCTGCACTCCAAAAAAGGAGTAAGATTTTCCTAGCTCAGACACCAGATCTTAACTGTATACAGACTACTCTGCAAGCAGAAATAAGCAGCGTTAACCCACTTCTCCTTCTCTTGCTGATCTCTGCGTTAGTTTACTTCAAAGGCTGGGTATAAAGGATTTTCTGAAAGCTTAATAGAGCTGTACAGCTTAAAAATAAATAAAAGAATAATTATGCACTTTTACAGTTTCTGGCTCTACTTAGTCTGCTGAGAAATCTGGGTCAGGAAGAACTCATACTAAAAATGAGGATGTGACATGAAACAAAACAAACAAACCAGGACAATCCTCCCAGCACAAACAGCAACAGCACTGGTCCCGACTGAGTCTGACCAGTGGGTTTGATTTGTTCTTTTATTTTTCATATCCAGGCATGGCATGAATTACCTTGATACTCAGTACCTATGATAAGGTTCAAAGCTGACTAAACTCAGGGGAACTGGAGTTTTCATTTATAAGTTCTTCTCTTGCAACTTTGCAATCAAAAAGATCCAAAGCATACCTACTTCCAATATTGCACTTGCATGTTTTGAAGGAGCTGCTAATGCCATTGGGACGGAACATAGCTGTTACCCAGCTCGCTAATATTTTACAGACGGAAGAGTTTGCAACCTAGGAACTGAAGGTCAAACATTTGCGTTAATAGGATAACAATAATTAAAAAAAAAAAAAAGAAAAAAAGAAAAAAGTCCCTATTATTACTTAAATCTGGGAAGCCCAATAACAGGATCCTCTAAATTTTTCAATAACTTAAAGGATTTTAGGACTTAATTTCTGAGAAAAGGGGGAAAATTACTTCTACCACACACTTTGCTATGGAAGGGAAATCTGGAAGACAACAAACGAGAATGAAAGACAAAACCATACAAAACTGCCATTTCTTTACATTTAAAAATGATGGGACATTCTTTAGGAAGCAAGTATTTATGCATAAAACCTTTGTAATGGATATCAAAACTCTCTCTTGTTGCCTGCATACACAGGACACACCGAGGCCATGCCAACTCAACAGTGGGGAGATATATTGCAGGGAGAGGTTCCCCAAAGGTGAGGATGTGCTTAGATCCTGTTTAGAGGTCAGGAAAGAAGACTTTCCTCCTGATTTGTTCTGATCTTTGTTCCTTTGCTGTGACAGCGAACGAGCAAGCCAGTTAATACTGACCAGTCAGTATTCCAGAATCTAGACTATTCCTTTCTTTATAATAGGCGTTCTTTTGTTTGTTCATTTGTTTTTAATCTGATTTTTAAAAGCTTCAAAAGAATTCACCTGCCCTCCCCATCCCCCTTCCCCCCACAAAAAAAAAAAAAAAAAAAGAGAGAAAGAAACAAACAAAAAAAAACAACCCAGGGGATATGAAACGGATTTACCAAAGAATAATGATGTTGTCTTACAGAAGGTAAACAAAGAGGAAAACCAATGACACTACATTAAAGAACTCCAAGACAAATATAGTCTATGTATGAATACCACTGAACGTGAATGCAGTACAGAAGAGGGGTGGGGGGAGGCTGGTAATATACCTACAGCCAAAGTCCCCCAGCTATCACAATAAAACATGTGGTTGATCTTCAAAACCTATGGCCTCGTAGCCCTCATCTATTCCAGCCGATGGGAGCAACAACAGCAATTTGCAACTTCATGATGTGATAAATAGAACTCCTTTGTTTTGATTTTTAATTTGCATATTTATTCAGATATGACTTAATTAGTTCTCCTTTTCTACATGGGTGTGGTTTTTTTGTTTGCTTGGTTTTGGAAAGCTAGCAAGTCTTGATACCTTGTAAAATAATTCTGGGTTTTTTTCCTGACTTAACATGAGGAGAAGGAGAAGGGAGTCCAGTCCCTCCTTACATGTCAGCATACCTGGAACTTTGTGGTATGAATAGAAAACACTTCTTTTAGGCGCCTACTGCCAGCCTCTCATTCTGAGTCAGCCTACCTGTTAGGTCACAGCTGGACAGAAACCTGGCAAGTCAGCTGTCCTGCTGAGCCACACTTCAGAAAAGACAGGCTGTAGTTGTGGTTGATAAACTATAGCTACATGCAGTACATGGGGATGAGTGGTGATCTCTCTTCCATACATAATGCTCCTTCACTTGTACCTACACTTCCAGGGCATGGAGAGAACCAGAGCTTTCCTAAGTAATTTCTCCAGATTTTTCACTTGCATTTTGCTTGCGTGGCAGGTCACTCACTCTCTGTGTATTCTGCTGGCTCGCTCAAAATAGAGCATGTTTAATTTTTTCTGCCGGAAAGAACGGGCGCTGACAACTGCCCCTCTTAGGGAATCTGTGACTATTGTTCAGGGTTTCTGCTTGCCCTTCACTTGACAGGCCTCACAGTTGCAGTGCATTTAAGAAGGAAATGGAGCATTTTCCTTTTTTCTCGTATTGCTCCTCTCACTCTTTTGAAATTTGT
>VZRE01015558.1:2568-126146 GCA_013396775.1 Cephalopterus ornatus | reverse complement strand
CTTCATACCGGGATTTTTCGGAATCATTTCGTGGCACTACCAGGAAGATGCTCTATACCTTCAGCCTCAGTGGGATCCCCTATGCATGGAGAAATATTTGCCCAAGGTTCTTAGGAAGACATATCTTACTGAAAATCAGTGTGAATTACACTTCCCAGCTTGAAAGTAGACTCTGAAATGGAGATTCTGGCTTTCAGTCTTTGCACTGTGGTGAATCTCACCCCATCTAAGCCTAACTTTTAAAAAGCCATCATACCTGCAAGTCATTTAAAATTCATATGTAGCCAATGAAGAATGAAGTCTAGACAAACATTTATTTCCACCTGAGAGGGACATGTCATGCAGACAGAAGGAATTTCACAGAATCAGAGAATCACAGAATGTTTTGGGTTGGAAGGCACTTTAAAAGATCATCCTGTTACAACCGCCTGCATTGGGCAGAGACATCTTCCACTAGACCAGATTGTTCCAAGCCCTGTCCAACCTTGCCTGTGAAGTGCCTAATTCTCTCCACGGGCTACAGAGAGTCAAGGATAGAGGGCACCTAAATGACGACTTCAGCATCGCTCACTTTTCAGTGCACAGACTAGAGATAACTTGCCTGGGAACATATCAGAGGAAAACAATCCTAAAATGGAAAATCAATGTCTGTCCAGGGAACATGGGCAATTCAGCTTGAACTCAACCAAAACTTGCTGCATTGTTATTAAGTGTTGAATTTATTGTCAGGAGAGAGGATTCATGGTGCCTGAAACCTATCAGGAGCTACAAAAGGTTTCTCACTTCATTCATCCATTATGAAATTACTGAAAGCAAGACTTCCTAATAAAGAAAGTGTCCTTACATGTTTAAACCAGGTAGATGAGCTACATTATTTGCCCTCAGACTGAGTTTTAGAGGTTTATATAATAATGACAGCTATAAATTGAAAAAAAAATTATGGCAAGTGTCTCAATGACAGAGAGTCTCACACATGGAAGGGTGAGCAATAAATCAGATGGGCAGTGGAATAATAAATTGCTAATTTTAAGAGCTATTGCTCTTTTTTTTTTAATACATACTAATATAAAAAGGTGAAACAGAATCTCAGCTACCTCTTTCTTCCTCTTCTCTTTTTCTTCATAAATTAAAGCACATAAGTTGTTAAGAGGAAAAGTTTTAATCCCTTTAAATTTAACCATGAAATAGCAAAAAAAAAAAAAAAAAAAAAAAAAAAAAAAAAAAGGAACAAAACCTTAAAGGAAGAAAAAAAAAAAAAAAAAAAAAAAGTAAGGTGCAACCAGCTTCATGGAGATGACAGACTAAATGTATTTGATGATTACAGAGTAGTTCCATGTGCCCTATATCTCAGTCATGCTATTTACCAGGACAGCCTAGTACCAGGTGTCTGCAGATATGATTGCAAGTGTCCTATTCACCCAGTTCTACTGCAATGACCTAAATTACAGACTATACCCTGAGTAAATCTGAAAGATCACTGAAGGAATAATAAAAAAGTCACAGGAAATATACAGCAGAAGAATTTTTACGCTGATCCATATGAAAAGCTATATGAAAAGCAAGTGAAAAATTTTGTGCCCACAAATACCTTAATTAGTTATGCAACGTGAATTATTTTACTAGATTTTCCCAAGCAATACAACAATGCCTCCCTGCTTCTGGTGGCATATCATGAAATATTTATGGCAAGGTTTATTTGTTTATGCAAAGCCCAGAGGTTTCACAATCCAGGCCCCCATCCAGCCCCTCCGTAGCATTTATCTTTTTTATTTCACATCTCGGTCTCCATGCTCAGCCCAAGCTGCGCCAGTTACCGCAGCCTCCTGTGAAAGGAGACTCTCTCTACTGAATACAGGCTTCTTTTCCACACTTACAGTAGACTGAAATTCCTGACTTTTTCCTTTGTTTTACGCTATCATCACACAAATCCTCAGAAATACTAATTTTCTGTGTAATCAAACAATTTCTTGAGATCTTTATAGCCCAAATTTACATTAAGCAGTACCACCCACCCTTCAGCAAGTGCACACCTTGCTGCTAAGGCATCTGTCACTCCACTTCTTCTCTCAATCACTTGTTACCATTTCTTATATATTTTGGAGATAAACTCTTCACCTCTTCAAAATGGCAATACACAGAAAGGGAATGATGTTTTTGTTTACAAGAGTATATTATCACTATTTTTTAAAATACTTTATTGTCCATGCAAGGCACAGGACAGAAAAAATTAAGCTGAATTAAGCTTAGTCTCTTGTATACTCAGAGCACTAGAGAAAGAATGTATAGCAATATTGGGAGGGATTCTCCTTGCACTGATTACAGCCCACAATATCCAGGGAAGGAATCCAATACATAGAGAAAAAATTCTGCCATTCAGGAACATTTCTGAGTGAGGTCTTTTTGTACACTTAATTCTGCTGTAGTTCCTTTCGGCGTTTCCCACAGCTAAACTGATGGTAATTGCATGTAGCTCTGCCCTACAACTCTACAGCACTTACAAAGCTACCAAACATGTTGGCTTTATTGGAAAAATAATTGCTTTTCCATGGTATATGTTAGGTTGGACATAGACGTAACTTCTTCAATTGTTTGGCTTTTTTCCCAAATGACAGAAAAGAAATTCTCATGCAAGCATCCTTTGCTTTACTAATATTTGATTTAAAGCTCCCTACAAAATCTTCTACCTATCAGCACACTGTATTCACCTGGAAATCATGAGAGGAATAGCCATTAAGGCTGCAGAAAACCACAGCAGAGGTCACAGTGCTCTGATACACCTCTTCCTAATGCTACTTCTCTCAATCTCTATTCAGACCCTGCCTCCCCTGCTGTCCTACTAAACCAAGCTGTGAAGAGCACAATATATAAAGTGCAGCTCTGGCAGATCCTTCAGAGGAGAAAATGCAACTCATCCTTGCTCAGAGTGGGACCTGTACACTTTTGGGTAATACAGGAACCCTTCTCACCCAAGCAGCAACTCATGCATTAACATGTAAAAGGCTCATTGTCAACTCTTAACCACAAATAACACATTTACACATGGTGAGTTTCAAAGAATGAGTTGGAGAAGACAGAAAGGAGATTCCAGCAATGAATGAGATGGATATAAGTGACATTACAATCCTGGTTACTCTGCACCAATCCAACCAACCCATAACACAACAGTGATAAAAGTCGTATCACAAGGAATGTAGCAAATGTTACAGACAATAATGAAAGTCACAGAGGCTAAGAAACACACTTTCTTTACTGTATACAAACAGGGAAGATACTTACACTTACAGGTTGACTTTTTGGCACATCATAAACACCTTCCTTCTTTTGGCTGGTAGGAACCTGCAACAGCAAAGGAAAACTGAGGTCAATATCCAAGGAAGTTGGATGAAAACCTGAAATCAGCAACTGGTATATATGTACAGGGTAGTAACTTAATACTGTTGAAATCAAGGATGGTTCCCGTCTCATCCAAGTAGCAACAGTAATAGCAATAGCTAACAGTAAAACCAGTAGCAACAATAATGAAGAAATAAAACAACATCTATGGTTTTTTTAAGTCCTACAGCTCAGCAGTGTTCAGAAAAGAGATTTCCATTATCAGATCATTTTGGTTGCATGAATTTCAGGTGCACTTGGATCTGCTTCCTACTGAAATGGCTGTTTTTTCCATTTAACTTGAGAGTTAGAGAAGTGAAGTTATGTGATGAAAGTTATGATCAAGTGAGTATATCATCCTCCTAGAGACCCAGAGCAGAGTTACTGATCTGAGGGTAAGAGATGTTCCACTTATGGTTTTAGATTTCTTCCTTCCAATTAATTTAATAATCTAAGTCAAGAATACTCATAACATGTACCCCTGTAGTGATGGGGCCCTGTGGTTGCTCTATGAGATATTTGGTTATAATGCTGCAATTTTAATAGGAATTAATGGCCTCTTGAAGTACGACAGGAGATATGGATAGAGGACAACACACTTAAAAAACTTTGGATGAGCTTTTAGTTGAGCTAGCAGTCATGATTTACACCGTGGGCATTTATAATCTGCTCACGTAAATTCAGTTGTTTTGTTATACAGGGCTGTGCTTGCCCAAGGACCATTGGTTCCCATATTTATAATTTGTGACTGTATCTCTTTTCCTTCCTATAAGCACTGAGTGTCTATTGTCAATGACAAAAGCAAAAAGAATAGTAAAAACATTTTCTAAACTGGCACAAATACTCTAAGGAAATCAGAGCTGCTTTTCCACTAAACAGGACATAAAGCACACAAAAGTTATGTTCCACATGTCAGTGAAACCTCACAGGTCACTGAGAGATAATATTGCAAATACAGAATTATTACCTTTTTTTTCCCCTAAGACAAAAAATATCTTAAGGTTCACTCAGACTGCTTCAAGGGAAGCTGAAGGAATGATACTTGTTCATTGAGATGTACTATCTTTTCTTATTCTGAATAATTATTCTGTATAATACATTAAAACCTCTCTCTGCTGTTGTCTCTACAGTTCTCTTGCCCATGTTTAAACATCACAATCTTCACAGGAAACTGTGTGTCATTTAATTCAGTGCACATTGAAGAAGTTTGTCAAGAGCACGAGCGCAGAACCCTCACAGAAACTGAATAACCTTTTCAAAAGACCTCTTCTATTCCTATCCTGAGAATGATTTGCTTGCTTTAGTTTTCTCAAAGTACTGGCCAGTTCCACTAAGACCACCTATCACATTAGATATGTGGAATGGTAAGAGTGGAGCAATTCAATTTCATGGTAGTAACAGTCTGTTAGAGAGAGCAGTAAGTGACAGTGCCAGAGCAGGAACCAGGAAGAGTTTATTCAGGAAGTGACTGGAAAGCTGAGTCTTCACAAAAAGAGGACAAGTATGAAAAGATGAACTGTTTCCAAACTTTCATCAGGATGCATTTTTTTTTCTCTCTGGGAAGTTTTCCTTTCGGTCATTCTCCTTTTCCTCCTTCCAATTTTTCTATGAAGTCACCCCAATTTGCACATCTGCCTGCATCTTACTGTGGAATGAACATTTCTCTGCACTATCCATCCCCCTTTTTTTAACTCCAGTTTATTCACAGAGATAAGCTGACTCCTAATACAAAGATAGAGAAACTTTTCTGAAAGACATTATTCTCTCCCAGCTTGATACCACCTGTCTATCTGATGTTTCTACTTCCCATGTATCATCATGCTTTTTGCATCGCTCCTCACACAGGGGGTCTACAAGGGATTTCTGTTTTTCCTTTGATTAACAACACCAGCAAAGAGGTACCAGCACTGCTGCTGCTGTCAGCTCTGTCTGTGACAGGCTGTGAAACATTTGGATGTATTTGCATCTCACCAGCCATACAAGCACCGCAATTCAGAAACCCCCATCTCAGACTGTCAACTCCTCACGGACCAGAACCCGTCTCCCCACAGAGACCAGTGCTGCTGCAAAGACAACACCAGACCACCTCCCAAAATCCCATCTCCACCTCACTAGAACACCAGGCAAGATGAGAGATGCTATTAAGCAATCTGACACTAGATGAGAGGATTGGTATGTGCTCAGTGACTGAGTCCTTGCCTAACTAACACATTACAGCAACTTACATAGACAACATTAAAAGAGCAGACACAGAGAGTCGTCTGGGTAATGTATCAAAGAAAGGTGACAGACAGACAAAGAATGCTTAAAAAGAAAATTGTGACCTCTATTATGCTAAAGAGAAATAGAAATTGTCACTTTCCGCACGTATCTTTCATCGGCAATTCCCCACAGGGAACCTTTTCCACCAAGGGAGAAGTGCGCACCAGCAAATGAAACGCCAGAGCAAAACCAGCAGAAAGATTTGGTGAGGCTGAAGCCAGGCTGCATGAGGTTATTGAGCATTTACACATTTACCAACATGTAGTATGCAGAAGGCTTTGTAGTAAATAATAGAAGCTGCCACAGCTTTGCATCAAACTAAAAAATCCCCACAACGCCAAGCAAACAAACAAAAACATACACACACACAAGCAAAAAAAAAAAAAGAAAAAATAAAAAGAGGCCCCTTTCTAATTCGATTTTTAATAGTAGCCTGGATGGTTCTGAGAAACAATTTTGTCAGTGATCTGAGTGTAAAATCTGAACTGTGGAAACCCAGACTTACAGTAGCCAAGAGCTCATGAAGCCTGTGGGAAGCTCATGGCTACAGGCCAGTCTGTGGCAGCAATATCTCAGCATCCATCAATTACAACTGGTACCATAAAAAAACCCCTGGCTCCCTAATTTCAGCATTTGCTGTACTCAAGGTAGTGCCTGTAGTAAATATAGAGGACAATGCTAGACTGTGTATAGCCAGAGTATGCCATATTGATCACAGGTATTTTCTGTGCACCACTGTGGGAGGAAACACTTTATCACATCCAGATACTGTCATATAAAGCCTTCAGAAATTCTCTGGTGACTTACAGGACAGTAACCTTACAGGTACAGCAGTACCTCGGGATGAGGCAAGACCTCACTACCTGCTTATCATCTTCTATTTCCATTTTAAGGAAAAGAAATTCCTTCAGAATTTCCTCCATAAAGTCCTCCTGTTCATTGGGCCACTCCTCAGAACACAGTTCCAACTTGTTTTCCCACCAAAATTTGCCCTGAGATCTTACAAACACTGTGAGCAACACACTGTGAGCAAACACTGTGAGTCCCATTTTGCTTCCTTCCACTATTACTTCTCTAAAGTGTCACTATAAGCTCCGTACTTTGATGAACAACAATCAGCATTTTTTTGCCTGAATGTAGTTCTCATGGGATTTTTGTTTGCAGCATAAACCTGACAACTAGAGAAGCAATTTTTTAACATGTGCTGAAAATAGTCAAACTTTCAATACTGAAAATGTTCAGCCTTAGGCAGCCTCTCACCTTGAGAGCTTTGCGTGCCTTGGTCTAGAGATGCAAAAAGATGCATATTCCAGTGTGGGTTGTGGGTGTGCCAGGAGATCAGCAGAGACGGATCAAATGAATCTCATATTAATGACCCTGGGATGGTTATTTTCGAATATGTAACCCACACTTCCCTTTCCTACTTAGCTTCTTTCTATTTTGGCTTACAGCTACACTACCCTATCATTTTTTCTATTATCTTCCTATATTTTCTCATTACCTAATACTTTTCCCTTTTTTTTTTTTTATTGTTCTATCCTTGCTCCTGTGTACCTTAAAATCTTTTCCTATTAGCAGATCAACCTCTAGCACAGCTAGATGAAATTCTTAATCACTGCTTGAAACTCCTTCCCCTCCATACTAAATGATTTCCTTGAATCACAGTTTTCTTACAGCATACAAAGATTTCTGTCTATCTTCAGATTTGCCCCTAGTATTTGATACAAAATGAAGTACATTACATTGTAATAAACCTTGTACTGATCCCTTGAGGATAAATTGAATGACAAAAGATTATTTTATATTACTTTCAATGCAATTTTTTGTCAGGGTGAAGAATGTGAGCTTGGGCTCTAACATAACATATGCACTCTGAAAACAGTTTCCCTGGTCTGGGGAATATCCCTTGAGAGCTCTGAGGTTTTGCTCAGTTATTTCCTTGGTTAGCCAGAAAGAAGAGCAGTACCAACAAAATTTCTAGGAATTGCTTGGATGGTCTGGCCTCCATGATATGTATGCTTCTCAGAATAGTCAAAATTCAAATTCAAAAAATTCAAAAAACTTAACAGAAAAAGAGAATTCACTATTTATCACCTCATATGGTGTATTCAAAAGTTTAAGACCCTTCATAAGTTGACAAAGTTAATATAATTTGTAGAAGCTGAAATGACAAACAACAGAAAAATCACATTGAGACCAGGCAGATAATTCAGACCACGTCACCAGAATGAAATACCAAGACATTTTTGTGATGAATGAAAACTAAAAGTGAACTATGTATGAAATGTGCTTTATTAAATGCTTGCAATTGCTGCAATGGAAACACCGAAGGTAGAGATTTTATACCTGATAAATGTTTTCTTCCGTTTCAGGCTCACGGATCGGCTCGTGTCCAGCCTCAAACACAATGTACTATTACACCAGCCGCCAGAGAGGAAAAGTCAAAGATGAAACAGAAGGGAAAAAGGCGATTTGGAATTCCACGTCAAAACAAAGGCAGGCATTAAAGAAACAAGTTCAAAGTACAGGCTGGCAGCAGGACAACCGGTTTGTTGGAAAGCACCCGGTAAGGTTGTTTCATATTTCATAAACTGGCAATGAACAGCCCTAAATCTCCTCTAATGATCATTAGAGCAACTTCCTAATTCTTTCTCACTAGGGAGACCGCCTGTGGCCCAGTATTAATTTTCTGAAGTCAACATGAATTTTGCCTTTTTTACATAATGGCAATTATTTCCACATATATTTATTATCTATGAATAAAAATGCTAAATCCAAGCTGGGAGAATAGGCTGGTGCACATGGAACAGGGCACATGGCAAAAGGCTGTCACAACATTTTTAATTTTCAGGTTCTTGCTTTATTGTGAAGAGTACAGAGGAAAACTCCTGACATTATAACAGCTGAATAGTAATTTAGGGCATCCTCATTCTTATCATCTTTCTTGCTGCACCTTAGGCACTGTTCAATATTCACTAATGGTTGAATTGGTTCCTTTCACATGCCTCCCACTGATATGCCTAAGTGAAGGAACACAAAATCCCCAGGAAAAAAAAAAAGTCAACTATCACATATTTTGTTTCAGCACAAAACCACGAAAATTAAATTACATCTTTTTCTTCTTCGCACTCAGTAGGGTATCGGACATGAATATATTGACATATTTCTGATAATCATCTTTGCTCCCAGACATTTTGCTTGGATGAAACAAGACTTAAATTTCAGAGCTGTTACTAAATTGTAATTCAAATACCAACAAGGGAGTGTGTTACAACATCAATGTCACTGTTGTTTTTTTTTCAAATATTCACCCTCTAAATTAAATTCTGGCTCCACAGAAGACAAAAACAAAATGTCACCTTATTACTATCAGAACAGGACGTCACCTTCCCTAATTCTCAAAGTAGCTCCCTTTCCACTTAGAGTTTGTATTAAAAAATGATGACAAATCTGATTTGGAAACTTAAAATCTGGATGTATAAGCCACATTTTAAGTAATATTTATGACATATTAATCCAACTGAACATATTCTATTCTAGTCTATACAGACATACTGTGCTACTACTTACAGCTTAATCTCTAAATATGCTACTTCCTGTAAAAATCTTAAAGGTTTCTCACAAGACCTATCTCGGTAAGTTTCAAAACATCTTGTTAAAGGTTTTGGCTGTGTTTGAAGACAATACATATCTAGTCATTTCTGAAACTCCAAGGCCATACAGCTTCAGAAATTACCTGGTATACAGGATCTTCTACATCTTCTTCCAAAATTGTCTACAGCAAAGTAAGAGGACAGGCAGTAAAAGCAAAGAACATAAACAGCAGAGATAAAAGAACTGTACTCAGAAATTAAAGGACAGCAAAGAAATAAGCAAAATTGGCAGGTAAGTATATAGTTTTGTTTCTTTAGGATACAGATAAAGTCACATTAGTGCACAAAGTAACTTTATTCAAGTTTCATCCGAGTTTAACAATCTGCACCTCATTTGCTTTGATTCAAATACACACATTCAGAAATATATTTAATCTTCCCTAAAGCATCAGACACTGTTAAAACCTGACTTACAACACTGACCTTCATTAAAGTTTTCCTTCTGAATTAGAAGAAACACTAGGCAGGAAATGAGCAGATCATTTCCAGTTGCTAAACAGGTTCATCACACCCCAAGTGACAGCTTTCATCACTTTAATCCTACGTCTGAGCTCACGATGGCTGTTGGGTTCACACTGGTCCGTTTGAAGCCAGCACCGTTCAAACCCATTGCTGTTAAGAAGTGCTGAGGATGCTCAGTGCCTCTTTGGTGCAACTTGGGGGGATACTTCAAACCAAGCTTTTCTTGGCAGTAGTCTAAGCTTATTCGTGTACCTGGTATACCGCTTGTTCACACTGTTTGTCCTTTTGTGCCTTTTTTTCCATTTCTTCCCTTTGTTTCAGTTCATAGATGAGCTGAAACAGGTCTCTCAAGTCCAGGATTACTGGTTCAGCCTATGGAAAGAAGAATAGGAAGGAAAATTTCTGTATGTGAAAACATACACCTCTTACCCCACCCTGCTGACAGAGCAGTTACAGCATCTCCACAGCTGAACTTCATATAAAATTAATTTCTATCTTATCATCCAGGCTTGGGTTAATTTCTATTGAACTAACTATACTTGAAAATTAATTATAATTATAGTTATGAATATAAAAAGCATTATGAATATCAAAGGCATATGTATGAATATAAAGGCAAAATTATTAGTGGTTTCACATTCAATAGAATTACAGTAGACTATACACAATGTAGGTTTCAATGAGTACAGGAATATAACCAAATTTATCTGCATCCAGTCTAGCTTAGCCAGAAAGGAAAACAATAACAAATGATCATGAAAAACTGGAAATAGTGAAATACACTCCCTTTTGTCCAAGCTGGTTTCATCAACTTGCTATTTAATAACACCTAAGCAGACATCCATGACTAGTCTAGCAGTATCAGAAACAACACAAGATTGGCCTCTTGAACAGTTTGTTATGAACAGCTTTTTAGTTGATTTACACGATAGAAAATGACAGTGATTTGATACTTACTGCCTGGGCTGTTTTTATTGCCACAAATCTATGATTTCCCTCCTTTCCACATACATATCCAAATGCTCGGTGGTCTGTGATATCCTTTGCGATGTATGAAATTTCATGAACTGCATGGTGATGCTGAAGTAGCTATTAAAAAACACAACAGTAGAGAATTACATCAAAACGTTGGATTAAAAAACAGTGTAATTTTTCTTTCATCAGTGCTTTACCTGGATTTCAATTCACCTATGGAATTCAAACAAGCAAGCACATCCTGGTATCAAAACCAATTAATATCTGAACTCCTTAAGCCTGTTGTTTTCTCAAAATCTAGACAAACTTGACTTGCTTTAGTAAGTCGTCTAAGAGCTTCCATTGAAGATTTTTCTTGGTGTCTTTTAGTGAGATATAATCAAATATAAAATGTGTTACCTAGTTATTACCTACACAGCATACAAGGCCCAGAATCTGTATGTGTAGGTATATATGAGCAGGGGCTGCAGATACCTGTAGCTTCGTACAGGATGACTCTGAGGCTAGGCTGCTCTGCAGGAGCTGCGGAGCTACAGCTGAGATCTCCAGTATCTCTAAGAATTGGTAGCAGACCTGCTTTATCTCTGCAGCACTCAACAGCAGCCAGTGCGAGAGATTTCATTTCAAGTAGTAATAGAACTACAAACAATTATTTTCCTCAGAAAATTAATGGAAATGAAGTTATTCAACTGGAAATCAATGCTAAATGCAAAAGTCCACATTTTACTTAAAATTTCACTTTGGTGAGCTGTAATAATAAAACAACTCAATTTTGTTTTAAATGTGTGATTAAAACTCTCCCAGAGTCAGGATACAAATCTGAGACTCCTATAAGCATCTCTTGTAGTGCCAGAATCTTTCTCACTCTGGCCTAAAAAGTATTCTATTATCAAAGTAATAGAGAAGTATTTCTACTTAGAATGATGTCCTTGAAAAGCTTATCTAAAACAATCTATTAGTTTCAATTTCTACCTTCTGATATATTGACCTGCTCTTATATCCTCTAGGGATAATGCTATTTCTGAGAGCAGGCAAAGCCTCACAAAGAATTCTTTTGAGGTCCAGATTCCTGCTGGTTTTGAGAAAAGCACATTTTGAAAACCAGCATGGTATCCAGGCAATCTCTAAACAACCAGTTATTTTTAGAGTTTTGAAAAAACCAAACATTTTAAAATTCAAAAGCAGAGAGGATGTCTGTGGGTGCAAGAGAAAAGGCTACACGTGTGCAGGGCAAGCGACAAGCGATGGGACTTCTGTAGGACAGGGAGTGAAATGTGAAAGGAGAGGCAGCCTGCAAGAGATGGATGACTCCATATAAAACAAAAGACTGGACATGTTTCATTTTCATTTCACAGTAAATGGCTCTTAACGTCCCAAGATCAAGATTGCTTGCTCGTAGGAGAGTGGAAGTGCTGCCATTGACTTCAGGCAGAAGGTGGCTGAGCTGAAGGTGCACTTCAGGCTCTCCCAGCGTGTTAAGCGTTTAAAATTAATGACGGGATCTTACTTAGATAATACAGGGATATTGATTTATTAGAGTTTTTTTGAAAACCAAGTTACATGCTATCTGTTACAATGAAATGAAATGTTCCCATCTCTCTATTCTGCATATGACAGGGAACATTATCTCTGGCTTCTATTAAATCAAAGTTCTTTGACACTACTTTATTGATTGCCAGGCAGCATTTTGCCCTGAAATTAAACGGTGATCAGATGCCTTCCTTGTGGAATTAAATTTGAAGACCACTGTACCATGGAAAAGTATCACCCACAATTCAAGACAGCAGATGGAGACCCTCCAATTTATTTGGGAATCCTCACTATTACAATTTTAATGGTTATGATACTTTACATACTGCATCAACAGAAGTACAAATTAAGTAAAGGTGACTGCAACATTATCCTTTTAGGTATTTTACTGGATGGAATGTCTAGGCAGAATTGTTCATTTGTTTGAGGGATACTAAGTTGGAACATACACATGAAATGCAATGTTGCAGGCACATATCTGTACTCAAATGTAGATATAAACACTTCTTTGTACATGTTTTTTCACATGTTCATTCACCTCATGTGTCCTTTATACATATTACAATACTCTATTATTTAACAAGTTCCTGATTTTTTGCTCTTCCAAAGCAGAAATGGGACTCCTGTTGCAGTCAGGATATTCACCACTGTAAAATGCAAGATGAGAACTGCATCCCTTCTGTAAATATTTATTTAAGGACTCAGCCTGCCCAGGACCCTGCAGAGCCCTTCACAGCAGCGAAACATGTGCTAGAGCAAAGGACAGCAGAAGGGACAGCACGAGGAGAAACACCATCTCATCCAGCCACCCAACAGAGACAGACACTTGAGGCTATCTATAAATACTCTTCGAATGTTTGGATCAGATGTGTGTCTGATGCATTTGCATAGATTAATCTGTCCCATTAAATGAGGTCAACCAAAAGAAATGTTATGTTTATCCCTCAGATTGTAACTGCTCACATGTAGCCACCCCCTTGATACTTGATATGAAAGGATATTAAACAAAAGCCACACAAATTGATTATAGCAGAATGGCTGGTCAGGGCTCACGAGCTGATCTGCCCCTCTTTCTCCTCACCCTCTTTTTTTTAATGTATTTAATATTTTCAAGTCTTTACCATGACTAAATCTTGTCTCTGGTGGCCATAAGCACATAAATGAATTATTTCATAACTTGACACCCCTGTATGTCAATGCTGATGGATTCCATCACACACTATTGGGTGTTTTTACTGTATTTGTGCTGAGAGCTGCTACGAACCATTTACCAATTCTTAAGTGAGGTATCAAATTGTTTTGGAGTGCTGCAGTACGACAGAACAAATTATAGAGAAGACTTAATTCGTATTATGGTTCAATACAGTCAATTACATATTGCAGAGATTAGAAAGTAATTTAACATTTAAGTTTTGGTTGTTAAAAAAAATCCACTGCCTCCAAATTATTTTAGGTCTCCTGTGACTTTAGTTATTGTTGGAAATAGAGATTTTAAATGGAAGCACAGATAAAGTCTCAAACTGGGTAACAAGAAAATCTTGTGATACACAAGTCCTTCTTTTTAGGCTAAACATGACATCATTACCATATTTTATGAATACACTAGAAAGTTTTTGCCTGGTGTTAAAATTAAAAAGTCCAAAATACCCAGCACCACCAAGGCTGCTGTCTTGCCTCTTCCCTTTAAGTTTGCTCTGGTCTCTCCCACTGGCCATTATTTTCTCTCCTTGTCTCCATTCTATTGTCCACTTCTCCTCTTCCCCCAGGTTGCTCCCTGTACATCACACTGAATTGATTTAGCTGCCTCTGAGATCTGCAGCATTTCTAATTTCCCTCAGGCTGCTTGGCACCTATCATAAATTTTTTCACCCCTTATCCTCATCTTGCCCCTTTATTTCCATGCTGTAGCCTCCAGTGCCACTAAATCAATTAAGTCAATCAATTAAGTACTTGGAGGGTCCAGCAATCATGTCAAATATGTGAGTTAGGTGGCATGAGAAAGTCACTGCTTTACTATCGCTATTTCTCTTTTAATGAGGTTGTCTATTTAGTGGAGCCTGGGGCACAGCATT
Organism: Cephalopterus ornatus; assembly: GCA_013396775.1. Taxonomy (NCBI): domain Eukaryota; kingdom Metazoa; phylum Chordata; class Aves; order Passeriformes; family Cotingidae; genus Cephalopterus; species Cephalopterus ornatus. The sequence goes on along the minus strand of VZRE01015558.1, from coordinate 111,820 downwards.
ACGAGCCACAACAAAAAATACCCTGCAAGCTGCAAAGCCTCCTAGAAAAGCTGCCCCACTGAAAGCAGGAAGCATGTTCCACACAATATTATATCCATAAGGACAAGTTTCACAGGGATTTAGTCGGCACAGCCTTTCACCTTGAGCATCTAATTGGTGAACCTGGTTTCAGACAGGTGGGATCAACTGGCAGCTCCACAATGGATACTGGGATGTGGGAGACAGACACGGACCAAGCACCCTTGAGTTTCTATCCCTGCCTATTCACTTCTACCGCATTTGAATAAGCAACAATACATTTTGAGTGTCACATAAAGCTCTCCAAACCTCAAAGTTACCCATCAAACTGCAAAATTCTTAATGGATTAATAATAAAATAAAATATAGCTTCAGTCGTGCTGCTGTTTACCTGCAAGTCCCCTGTATTCCAACTCAGCAGCATATAAGGAAATCAGGCCCTGCATGTTCAGGAATATCACTGGGAAAAATCACAGAAATGGAACCTAACATGGAAAATTAATGGTAATGCCTTAACAACGAGCTTAGCAAGCCTGAAGTGCAATAGGACATCGACCATTACCTACTGCAACACATTCAGTGAAAACAATGAATTGTAAACCACGTGAGTGGCTCTGAGATGAATTTTATCTCATTGCTGCAAGAAACACTGGTGTGATACAGATGATTCTCCCTCACTACACCCAGGAGGCTGCTGTGTTTCTTAACAGGGCTCAAGATGTGTATGCTATAGTACTTGGTCAAATGTTCTTCGTGGCCATTTCCTTACAATTCCTGTTTGTTTTATCAGGGATCATGGGGACAACAACTGGCCACAAGCATTTCTCTAATTGCCTGTGTTTGTGCTGCAATGCTTCTCTGCTCTTTCGTTAAAATGCATTTATACTAGAGGTGGTCTGGAGCTGCTCATCTCCATCATAAACACCCCACAGTCCATACAGGTGCCCAGGGCAGCAGGATTGGAATTAGTTGATCTTTAAGGTCCATTCCAGCCCAAACAATTCTATGACATGAAACACCTAAATTCTCTACAGGTGCAGATTCAAATCCCAGACCTGTCTTGTTTTATAACTTCTAAAGTTATAAGAGATGGAGAGCAGTCCCTTGTATGCAGACAACCAGAAAAAAACCCACCCAAACCCTCTTGCTGGCATGGACTTTTCCCTGGTACCAATTAATAGTGCATGGATACCTGTTAAGCAGTAGTGAACCCTTCCACTTCCTTTCCCCTAGGGACAAGTGCATTTCAACAGGGCTGTGTACAGACAATTTGGAGAAAAAGTCAATGATCTCAAATGGAAAATGAATCAGTAAATCATATTTGTACCACAAAATTTCCCATGTTACTTTCTGGAACTTAGTATTTGGGTAACAGATGGGGTGGCAAGGCATTAGCCTCCTGAGACACACAGAGGATGAGTAGATGGGGAAATGCTACAAGCCTCCCCAAAACCACTGCAAAAATTTTCAGTTTAATGTGAAATAGTGTAGAGGAGATAGTATGTTTCAGAGGTACAGTTGCCAACAGCTCCAAACTCCCTGCAAATTACTACTGGACACAGCACAGGATGACTGAGAAACATTGTATTTCCAATCTGACAGTCCTTTCCTAATGTGATAAGTACTTCAAGTTGCATGTCCATGGAGAGAGGACAGTGGAATAAACAGTAAATGACAGATCACAGGAATTAACCTTCAGTGTGGTAGTGGTTGGTGTGAGTAAGCCCTTGACAAACCAAAAAAATCTCTTGTACAAACATTTACTACAACATGTGGAAAATTTTATCTAGTTTGATGTAGAAAAGGAAGAGAGCAGTATAGTTTAGGCTTAGCAAATCTTCAAAATACTGAATTCCTACTAGAACAGCAAGCAGTATTGGAAAAAAGCATCATTCCAATTCAGCTTTCAGAAAGAAATGTCACATAAGAATACCTGAAAAGCAAAACCCACTAGAAACCTCTCACAGTTATGAAGATTTCAGTATTTGGGAGGCATTTCCTGGCACTGGCCAAGATGATCAGTTTTGGTCATAAAAAGAGTACAAATGGAACATACAAAAGTGGAGTGGGAACTGAACCCTTTTGCTAAAGGAAACTCAACATGTGCTACGTACTACTCAGCCAAAATGAATAGTCCAATCCTGAATCTGAGGCAGAGCCACTCATGCAATGTAGGCTGAGCAATAGGTTACGGACTTTCCATCTGCAAAAAAACCCACCTCAAGAACAGGAGTAGAAAAGGAAAATGTAACCTCTGGAGTGTTCTCCAAGCCTGAAGGGACTTCTCAGACAGCAGCCTTTAAGCCTGTCTTCACAATGAGAGAAAATAAATCTGTCTAATCCCTGTGCTTCTTCCACACACACTGATTTCGCAGACAATAACCTAAAGAAAGACTTTTCCAAGTGCCAACTACTAAAAGGCGTTTCAGTGAGCAAGCTTTGCAATAAAAACACTTGGCACAAAAAGCTCCCTTTGAGATTATATGCAGATCAAAGCTTGGTCTGTGTATCACAAAGGGGCACATGAAATATGGTGCTGATAAAGAGAAGAATCAAAACAGATTTAGCCCCAGTTATCACAGACTCAGTCCCTCCAGGGGGTCAGCCGTCTGGCTGTGACACAGCACAGCACCCAAAGATGTGTAAATTTAATTTCCTTTTAATAACAATAAAAATAACAAACTCTTAAGAGCCATTCTCTTCCTGCAATCAAGGAGACTGAAGGAAAAAAGACTATGGGACTTCCCAAGCTTACATGGCAATGTGCAGCTGAATCAGGAGGGACAAATGTCAGTGAGGAATATCATATGTGTAAGGATAAGCACATCTTCAAGTGAAGAGCTACACTCAGCTCAGTCTATACATTCCACCCAAAATACAGACAAGCACTTCACAAAAGCCTGCTTGGTTGGACTCAGAAAAAGAACTTAAAAGGGTACTTCAGCCTTAGCTAAAATCCAAATTAATCTTTACCATTTCCTTTGCTTGATGAAAAAAGTATCCTGCTACCACCTGTATCTCACCAGGGGAGCAAGAGTAGCAAATTCTTAAGAGAGCAAAGGCAAGTGTCCTTGTTGGTGCCTCCTGGGACAGACACACAGGGACACTCTCAGCTGGCCTGGTACTGTCCTCACCCCAGGCCCCTGGAGTCAATTAAGGCAGCAGGACACAGCTTTGCCAGCACAGCAGTCTAATTGTGATTAATGGATCTATGATACTAAGCTAGCTGGATGCTCCAAGAACCTAATTTGTGAAAGAGAACATCACTAAGGTAATAAACTTCTGTCCAGCTCTCATAATTTGTAATAATGTCTGACAAAGACCAGATATGAATTTAGTTATTGTTCATTGTCTTCAGAAGCAAATGCTAAGTTGCTCATGCAGAAGATCCATTTATTAGATATATGAATTTGGAAAGGAACAAAACAAAACTGGAATGCACATATGGCCAATTTCGCATCTTCACTTCAAAGGCTTTTCAATTTTTTATTGTACCAGGAATGAAAGTAGCTAGTTAAATCCAAAACCCTTGACCAATTACTATTAAGCCCAAGTTATATTTTAAATATGTACTTGCAAATATTGTTCCAGGACAAAGAAAATCCTAAAGGGCAAGGAAACATTTTCATAGAGCTTTGAAAAGACAGATGTGCTACACTAAAGCCGTGATGCTGGGCCTCCCATGAGTCTTGTGCTATTTTCTTATTGCTTCTGCATCAGACACAGTCACTGTTTTATCAGGGTGGTTAAAGCAAAGGATGTGCACATCCATACCAAGAAGCAGCAAACCTGACCCTTGATACCAAAGTCAGTGGCCCCACTAGGCCATAAACAGCTCAGCAATGCAATATGCCCAAAATTGCAACTGAGTCTATAGGCTGCAATACATTCCTTTCCCTTGCTATGTCACTGTTTCAATGTGCTGTACAACTAACCATACTTGCCTAGAAGGTATTGTGACATTCTCTGGGATAGCAGCTGCCCAATGGCCACTGCTGGGTGCCCAGGGCTGTAAGACATAGGAGGTGTATTCCCCCTTCGCACCCACCTCACCACCTTCTGCAAAACAGTCAGTAGAACAAAATAGCCATAAATATGCCAATATTGCCCTCTACTCTCCAGCGAAAGCATTCACACAGCTAAAGTTCAGCACCTTTGACCATGCCTTATATTTTTTCCTGATAGACTCTGATGTCTGTAAGACTCTTAGTGATTTAATCTCGAATTTGAGGGAGCACAAAATTCAGTAATGAGACAGTTTGTTACAGCATCACTGAACCTCTCCATATTTTTTACTGTGTTCATCTTTGTAGCTTGTGAATGTCTTTTGAGAAGCCTTTACTTTTACAAGGTTCTTTTGTTCCTTTACACCAACATTTCTCACCTCCTGAAATGCTTTTGATTTACATGAACAGCACAAGAAATTCCTTCATACAACTCCTAGGAGATATGGAGGCAATTTTTTTTTGCTTTAACCGTCTCAGATCTTAACTGCTTCAGATTCAGCAAGCATTATCAGCCACCCTCTTCTTGTACCCTGTGATTTGAAAAACTCATCAGTGAAAGGCAACCGCTGATTCTCTTGATTTGTCATGCAAACCTCATAAAACCGAGCTTGCAAAGATCACAAAAACCCTACTCATACTGGCAACGCTAAAATTTACCCTGCACTGGATAGTCATCAAACAGCAACTTTCTTGAACCATAAATCTACTTGCACAGTGTTACAAACTTTACTGGAAAAGGGGGAAAAGGACAAGGGGGATTTATTTTATATTTCTCTATTTATCTCCCAGATACACTCACTAATTTAGTAAGACTTTAAAGGGGGTTCAGAGACAGCACAGGTACAAACTAAAGAGTAAAAAGGGATTCTGTGAATTCAAAAACTGTGTATAATCAGTATGTTTGTTGTGTTCATGAGACAACTGAAAATTATGCAAACCAGTTGAGAATATCAGGACACAATTTTTATACCTTTCAAATATAAAAGTGATTTCATAATCAGAAATAAACTAAGGCATAGATACAAGACAACCTGTGTTCCACAACAATAGATTGATTTCAGTGGCACAGTAAAGACCTGGACAACATCCACTCAGCCCAACTCTTCATCTCTAATGGCTTAATTATCTAGTGGTCAATGTATAATTATACAGCAGCAGCTAAAGGTGACATCCTGAAATCACTGATTTGGTTATGAGAAACTTCAGTTTACCTTCCATACCACAAACAGCTTTTCAGCCCACCCTTCTCTACTACTACTTTTGCTGAAATTCATCATCATGAGAAATCCTCCTGGTTCCCAGCAGAGACGTCTGAAATGCTGGATATTTTTTACAATGCAGAACAGGCCTGAGAGGTCTGTGGCAGATGTTTTGAAAAGACTAAGGAACAACCTCTGTCCTTACTGTAAGATCTCAGATTATTCCATAACTGGAGGTGGACAATTGCAGAGCATTCTAACCGTGTTGAAGGTGCTGAAGGCACTGAAGGCTGTTGATGGACTTGAGGTATCTGCTCGTTAGCAAAAGATGACTCTGGAGTGATGAGTTTTACAGTTCAGAAACAGCATCATGAACTACCTATCCTGGGCATAAAGACCATGACATTTTGTTTTCACTCCTCCTGCAGAAGAGAGTAAACCTTTTCCTTTGAGTTACAATTGCACATATAAATAAGCTTCAGACAATCCCATAAATGGGATCATTCATCAATAAATCCTTCATTTGTTCAGGTCCCACAACAGACACTTCACCTTGGATATAAACCATCCATAGCAACATGACAAGTGTGTGCAGCACTTGAGCTCTAAGGTATGAATAAAATAAAACGTAAAAGGCAAACCTCAAAGACACTCTAAAAAAGAACAAAGAACTTGCAGGTAATTTTTTGCTCAATTTTCTTCCCGCCCCGCCCCCCAACCCCTGCATTATCCCAAGCTAGAAATTTCTGGAGCTGCCCTTAGTAGGTGCTTGGCACATCTTGTTTCAACAGTTCTACATTTCATCTCTGGCAACAGAGAGTATTTTGCCCTGGCACCTTCCTAAAGAGATCCCTAAAGCCCCCATTTGCACATTTTAATGCCCAGAGTTGATTCTTCTCTGCTCATTTTCATGTAAAGCAGGATTAATGTTTAGTTTTAGTCTTCTGCTGCTAATTGAAATCTCTAAAAGCAAACTTTGATTACCACTCTGCACGCAGACCGGGCTCAGCTGAGAGCACAGCTCAAGTCTGTTTGCTTTTCTCTATCCCTGCCTTAGTTTTCTGTCCTGGCCATGGGTGTCACACAGGGTCTGCCTTTCAGAAAGGCTCTCTGGCTGTGCTGCCCTCACCTTCTACTTAAATGCACGCAGTAAGGCCTTTCACAGCTTTGATGAATGGATGCTGGCTTGTTTTCTACTACTTATCCCTTTCATTCTCCCCCTCCTTTACAACTTCTGTGCACAGCATGTCTTCTCCTAATCAAACCTGAACTTACACATTACTTCACTCTCAGCACTGCTCAGCACTGAGTCTTATGCACGTACAGGTTACACTCACATGTGCTTTTCACTTTAAAGTACTTCCAAATTCCTGTATCATCCACAGGAAAGCATTTGGCTAGTTAAAGATTGCAGACGGCTGCATATAAACCTTTTACAAACCAACTCAACCTTTTTAAAAGCAGGGACATAATGAAAAATTTGGATTCAAATCCATATTTTGACTATGTAAAAAGTAAAAAAAAAAATACTTTGAGCTATGCAGAGCCAGGGCTAGGAGCCATATGTAGTATTTTCAGATACCTAGACTTCTTATTTGCTTTAAATGTCAAAGCACTCCAATTAATTAGTGTTCTGCCTCACCTATTCACAATGCTGCCTTTGAAATCAGCAGGAATGTCGCTGCAGAGCACAATGACGCAGAATTAGGATGGGACCCACAAAGGTTTAAGAAGCATTAACAGCAGAGACAGGTGGAATGCTACAATTCAGGGACACGTCAGGCACTGCTGTAATTCCACGATTACCACCGGGCGCTGGGAGCACAACAGGAGATGCTGTTCCAGCCCCTGGGCTCTGTGACACATGGCTGCCCACATGCTGAGCACACAGTGCATCCACCAGGTCAGGGAGTACAACGATCGCATTTAGGAAGACAACTTTTATGCCCAGTTATTTTTATATTAAGCAAAGCTCTACTGGTATCTGAAATTTATTACTTATTCAACTGAAAGATGTGGATAAAAGCAGGCATTTGTATTTGCTAAGTGTTGACAAATAAGAGTAGCCAGTGGCAGTGGTCTTGCCTCCTCTTCTCCTTCCACAGGACCACTTATGACATAAACTAGGAGGGAGGAAAAGGTGTTTATCTACCTCTATCAGACTGAACAAAGCTCTTGCTGACTTCCCTGTAAACACAAACACATTCCTGAAGGCAGAACATCATCCATCGATTCAATTTCCAATAGGTATCTATTACTATCATCCTGCAAACTCCACATAAATTTAAAAGTAATTCTTCCTGCAGTTTCCCTCTTCCATTGCCCTGACAGTGAAGGACATCTGTCCCCCTTGCATCTGACCCCAGCAGTAGGAGAGGTTAAACAGCCCACAAGGTAGCACAGGAATTCAGAAACATCCTTGGTACTATTGCTACTACCAGGTCAAACCCAAAATTGCAGAGCAGCCTACCAGATAAAATGCACTGAATAGGAAGGAAAATCATCAGCACACCTGGGGTGTAATATTTCCCAGCCATCTCCACCAAGGAACAGTGCATTTCAAAGGGGGATGTAACTTTCTGTTCTGGCACCCACTGAAGGTTCCCCACTGCTCTCCAGGGAGGTTTCAGAGCATCTCAGCTGCCTGTGCTATTATTATGTCAGCACTTCTCTTGCTAAATCCTTTCCCAAGCAGTCTGAAATCCAGCCATTGTAATTCCAGGTGTGCTGAAAATGGGCCTGCAATTTTCCTCTACTGTGTGATGCATTAAACTGTCTTAAAAATGCCAATACTTGCACATAACTCTGTATTTTGGGTGCTCTGCTACAAGACAAAATTGCAGCTGGAAAAAGGAATACGGCTATGCTGGAGACAGCAGGACCACAACGTGCCATTCACATACTGACTTATTTATCTGGATCACAAAAGGGTAGTGACTACAGGCAAACCTCCCTCCCCGCCTCAGTATAACTCTATACTATGAGTTTTCTGCCATGGGACAATAGGAGGGATCCTGTGCAGCTCCACTATGTAACAGGATCAATAACAACAAACATGTTGACTTCCAACTTCTTAGCAAAATTCACCCCAAATTCTGGTTAAGCATACCAAAGATTTAAATTATACAAATCAGAAGTGCTGGCATGTAATTTTTACTGCAACAGCTCTGCACACAGATACCCATTCCCGTATGCAATGGAAGCCAAATGGCAATTGGGAATATGCCAATGTCCATAATATCTATTATTGGGAACTACTACATATCACTGTTGTAACTCTGTAATAGCGAGATTCTCCATACCATAATGCAGAATGCACACAAGCACTACTTCCCTTTCTTAAATCCATCCTGGGGTGCTTGGATTAAACAACAGGAGGCCAGATACAGCCAAATGAGACCATCACTAAACTCATAAAATCTCATTTTCTGTCTCTATGAAAGCAATCAACTTTTTACCCTTTTCACGCAGGAAAAACATAACTACAACAAAATCGCACAAATTATTTCAATTTGGATAAAATGTCTGGAATAGCTTTATTTTATCTTCATGCCAGTTAGGCTCAGAAATCTCACAAGGCAATTCCTGCGGATTCTGACCACAAGAAGGCTGAACTCAGCTCTAGGTCAGAGCTTTTCCAGATAGGAGGAATGAGAAAAATTTCAGCCTTCCTCTGCATGCCAAGTGTTAGGAGGGAAGACATAAGGTTCAAATCAAAGCTCTAGGTCCCCAAGACTTCACAATGTGCAAAATCATACCCAAATTTTGCCTTTTGGGTTTTTTTTCCCACAGGAACAATACTGCCATAATGCATAAGGCTTTTACAATGCTCATACAGAGAACGAGGCACCTAAAGAATGTAATTCTGTGAGCTTGTGGCTATTAAAAATCCCTGTGGAGCACTCTGAACCACCCAAACTGTCCAGGGCCCAGTTTGGAGGGCCAATAACAAATGAATTACAATAGTCAATAAGGGATGTAATTAAGCCAGTAGGTTCTTCTGACATTTACATTTTGCTAACTGTCAAATGTTATTCATGAAATGTGTTATTGTTTCCCTTTTGAAGTATCAGAAGACTATAAATACCTTGTAAGAGTAAAATGCAGGGTTTTAAGCCCTCTGCCATATTCTAATTAGACACATTTATTGCATGTAGAACAGTAAATGCCATGTTTTACTGTTCATATTTACAAGCAGAAAGATGGAAACTGTCAAGGAACAGAGAATGACTCCCAGTCAGCCAGAGGGATCTTCTGCAGGCAGAAGCTGAGGACAATGAACAAGAAAGGCCCCAAATGTCATAATTTTCAAGTGTAAGTGCAAAATTTGACTTTGCTCTTTTTCAGTTATTGCTCTTTATTATCATTACACAGTATTTTTATCAATGCAGTCCTTAAAAGTCCTCAGCATGGTCCAAGATCTAACAGTTCTTAAAAAAAATTTCCTATAAATAGATCATACTGATTTAAAAAAAAACTGAATTAAAAGAGAGTTTATACTTTAATTCCAACTTTTAAGAGCTAAGGGCCAGATGCCCCTCAGGAGACCTCTGGGATGCATGACTGCAGTAGCTCCTCCTCATAAACCAACAACTTCATAGCGTGGGAGTGTTTTAAAGAAAAAGCAAGGGGGTACTGCATGAACACGTGTAAAGAATTCCTCCGAAGTATGATGGGCAAGATGGGAAGAGACCTGGAGGCATTTATTAGGAAAAATGAATAAATGAATGATGAATGATGGACTGATTCCTTGCAAGCTGGTAAGAATAAAGGCAACCATGAAGAGTCTGGAAGAAACCAGTTCAGCACAGGGCTGATAAAATAGAGAAGGCAGATTCAGCATAGGAATGCAAAGGGAAGTGTGATGTGATCAAAAGAATAAGCTGAGACAGCAATCTTGGCAGTCATGATGGATTTCAAAAATAAAAGCCAAATTTGTCAAGGACAAAGAAAAGGATAACAATCAAGACATGAGATGAATAGAGGCAGGACTGTAAGCATGACAGTAAATGCTGCATTTTGGAACAGGTGAGGAAAATTCTGCAAGATCTGGAGTTACTGTGGATTTCACAATCAAAAGCAACACTGGGTCAAATAGGCTGCTGAAGTTACAGGACTGAATAATAGATGATGCTGGTATTTTCCTCAACTCTCTGAAAAGGAGGTCAGAGAGAGACCTTTGGGAGTCAGGATTAAAAGGCCTGGTTTAGCCACATTAAGCTTGAGCTGTTGGCTAAACATGTAAAGAGAGGGTTGAAGAGACAGATCAAGATTTGACCAGAAGACAGAGCTGGCATCATTTGTTTCGACACAGTAACCAAATTTATAGTTGCAAATTAAATAATTCTGATAAAAACCATGATGGGAAGAAAAAGAGATCAGAAGAAAAAGGACAGAGAACACCCAGATGAAAACTGCAGGAGGTAAACTAGGGACATAGGGGTTAAATCCAGAGACAAGAGTCATGGAGGCCAGGTGGAGGACTTCACGCAAAATCAAGTGATCAGGTAAGATGCTCTCAAAGTACTGCACCTGAGATGAGCCATGAAGAGGCCAGCAGCAAGTTTGAGAAGTTTCAAAGACAAAACCCACCTCTGGGAGCTCCAGGCAGGGACTATCAGCAGTCTCCTGGCCAGAACCACACTCTGGCAAACACAAAATTCAGTGAACTAATCGCACCATCTCTCCTGCTCACTACAGAACGAGTAGAGAGCAGAAGGAATTAATTCCTTCTTTTATTTCTATTTTTAAGTATTCAAAGACGCTCAGTGATAGAGACTTGACAGTTTGACATTTCATCTGCTCCAGCACATGTGCTTCAAGGAATAACTACAGATCCATAATCGTACCTCGATTTCTGGTCACAGATGCCAGAACCAACAGATTTCCAGTAAAGTCAAGAAGTACCTTTGCTACATTTTAAACGAAGTATCTTCTGCCAAAACTGAGAATTTTAATCTTGCTAAAATTTTCTTTCAGCCAAGTTTAGCTGTCCTGTTAGCAATCTATCAGCATAATTAACACCATCATTCATATCAAATGGAGAAGAGCAGCAAATCCAGGGGTTATCAGCATAAACCTCTTGGAACATGCTGGAAGCTTTATAGAAAGAACTTCGAAAAATCTGTGCATTACAAGGTCAAGAGAGCTTAAAAGTTCAGGAAGATGGGCAAGATGTTGGCATTTAAAACACTGGAATATACCAATGGCACAACATTATCTCAATAGAAAAGAACGACACAACCTGAGGACAAGCAGACTTAAGACTTAGAGCACAAACAGATTTACTAGTTCTGTGGCCATCATGAAAAGGAAAATTAACTTTTTTGTATGAAATGCTACAGGTAAGCTCTGGTCCCCCTTCCATGGAACAAGGAAGAGCTATTCACTGAGAAACATCATCCCAGGTAGGTAAACCTCAAAAATAATAAAATAAAATCCTCATCAAAGATAATAAAGGTTGGAGTAACAGGTAGATAACAGTAACAGATAGTCAACATGGAATACATGTATTTCTACATAGAGTTTTCCTTTCTGGATTTCATACTGACAGCCTGAAGAAAATGTCTACAGATTAAATTCATAAAATCTGAGTAACACACTGCAATATTTCTCTGCAATAATGTAACCCCATTAGATACTTACTCTTTTCCTAGAAATTTTACAACCCCTATATTGTTTTTTTTTGTTAAAGATATGAGTCAATATCTCTGAAAGACAAGCCAGTCACTCTAAAGTACAATGCAAACGAAACTCACTTTAAGGGTGCTACACAGGACAAAATACGAAAAAACTAGTGAGATGACTGTCATCTTCATCAGCTGGGTTACAATCCATCTGTTCAGGGTATTTGCCATAAATAAACAAGATACTGACACCAATCTACCATGCTTTTTGGACCATGAAGGAATCTAGATAAATAATTAAGCTGTAACAATACCTCATGCAGAGCAATATATTATAGCATATTCTGGTAATTTGCATATCCATGATCTGATACAAAATTTTACTTTAACAGAAATAATTCTTTACTTAAAGCCAAATAGTATTTTTTTGCTTTTATCTTATTTCTTTTTCACAATGTCTGGGCTTTCCATTAAAGTCAACTAGAAATAACAAGAATTTAAAAGCACAGCTCACTGCATGAATGTGGAAGAAAACGTTTTCCCGAGCATTTCATAGAATTTAATTATTAGTTTCAAATACATTTTTGGAAAGTAACCTACAGTAAACAAAGATTTATTGTCACATAAATAAACAATGAGACAATTACAGGCTCTTCACGGAGCCCATATTAGTCACGCACGTCTAATGAAGCATTACTAAGCTATCACAGGGAGATGGCCTGATGTGTGTGATTAACAAAATAACACTCATAAATAGCTAACCAACAATGATGGGCCTTTAAAAATTTTGCATATCCTTCTATATGCAGAGTTATGGCTTTTGTTGCTTTCCAAGGAAATCACCAACCACTAAGTTCCACCCTGAAATGGAGAATATAAAATAAAATAATGCAATTATTTGCATTTTTGCCTTCTACATGCTTTTGAAAATATAAAAGAATTCTCATGAAATATGACTAATGAAGAATATACTGCAGCATGAGATATAACCAAGATGGATATGACAGAATAAATGATGCAAAATTATTTTCATATAATATGCAGCCATGAAATCTCTCAAGTGGCATTGGGTAGAGAAAGCATGGGTTTAGCAATAATTATGGTAGCTTTTTTTATGTTAAAAAACCAAATAGATGTATTTTCCTCATGTGAGATATATATTTGGCAAACAGATTCTGGAGAAAGCAAGTGGGATGGATGGATCCATGGCATGGAGTGATGGAATATAAGAAAGGAAAATTATTATTTCTATTGCAGTGCTGTAGAGGAACTATATTGTACTGCATCTACAGTGTAAACTCGCAGCAAATCCTTCTTGCATTTTTCTTGGTGAGATAAACTCTTTCCAAATGATATTCCACCTTTGCCCTAGTCTCCTTCATGGATAAATTTACTCTAAGGGCAGAATTCCTGATGGCTGGAATAATAGCATTATTAAAATCAATATTTTTTGATGAATATTAGGTCTGGAACATATTAAAGAGAGCTATAAAGTACAGAAGGAAAAAACCCTGCTTATCATTTTCAGTAGTAACCCAGCTACAGCCCTTCATCTGTAACGAATTATGGAGTAATTCCCCTAAATCATCTGTATGAAGCCAGCTATGACACTGCCAATTTTAAAAAAAATTTGCTAGTTTTGAGCTACAAATTGATTTTTTTATTGTGATAAATTAAAATCCAATGGCAGCCTACAAGACTCTCAACATACAGAAGCCCACATTTTTTCAGGATATTTTTTTCTCTTTTCTATCACACCAGACTGCCACTGAGGCAGACGTGACAGCAATAGCCAATGGTAAAAGTTAAGAAAGGACAGTCTGAAGAGGTAAATAATCTTTAAAAATAAACAAAAAATGACCTTTGTGGCCCAAAATATCCTTTTGGGAATTCCAAAATCATGGAAATACAACTAAGGGAGAAAGAAATGTGGGGGACAGAGCGGGCTGGGAAAGGAGGAGAGAAAGCAAATACAGGATTATCCAGCTGTTCCCTATTAAGGGCTATTTTTTTCCCTATTGTATGAATGTAAACATTAGTCTCCAAACTTTAGAAACTCTAAAGTTTAACATGGATATCAGAAGATCAGTATGAGAGAAACATAAGCTTCTTGCAACTCCTTTTGCTTCCTTCTCCTCAAAAGATCCAGGCCAAGAGACGGTACATCCCCAGTTTAGCCAGCCTGTGGGATTTCCTAAATCAAGGATGGGATTGTCAGTGTCCTGCATCACCTAATTACAACATCCTTATTTTGCCTTATAGGAGGCTCCTCATCATAGCAGCGATGCAGCTTTCTTTGGGGTCATTTTAGCACAGAGGCATCGAGGTGAGACTCCACAGATGATCTCATTTACTGCTCTGCCAGCTGACATCTCTAAGCATTCCACCAGGATGAGCCATAGCTGTATGGATGAGACATTGTGCATCACCCCTAAATATTTGTCTCTTGTGCCGTGGGAAGAATCTTGCCTCAGCAGTGCTCCAAGAGCCTGGAGACTCTGCTGGGATCTGTCCATTAATTTGTGCATTTCAGATGTTGAGATTCCCAACAGAAATGGGAATGAGATGACAACTCATGGCAAAGCGGAGACAGGCTGGATGAGACAGACTATGGAAAGAATGGGACAAGGATGTGAAACTTTGGGACATAAAGAGACCCAAGCCATGGAAAAAGCCAAAGGGATGGTGGCTGTGAAAAACCAGCAGAGGATTTCATGCACTTCTGCTTCAGAACCCTGGCATGGAAAGCATGATTCTCCTGCTTTCATAACACGTAAAAACTGATGCTGAAAGCTCCCCACAGCCCTTTGTCACAGTCCTGTTCCAAAAAGGACAACTCAATACTCCTGTCCATCACTCCAGCAGCTCAGGGGCAGACATTTGGAAGGTGGATTTAGAGGTTTCATTCTAAGCCTCAGTGAGTGAGTGACAGGTTTACTATAAGGATGATATAGATGTGTCAGATTTAGAGTATACGGTGTCAAGAGTTATGAAATGAAGGAGACTGTTCCCACGTCCCCACCTCACCAGCTGCACACAGGAGAGTGTGCAGGATGCTGCAGGAAAGACAACTGCAATAAAGCACACCCTTGTTTCTAAAACACATCCCCTTTTCCCTCCTTATTCTATACAGAGAAATCCAATGTTTGAGAAACATTCAGAGACAAGGGCAAAAGGACTAGTCTTTCTTCCTTTTTTATTTTTCCAAGAAAATGCTTTAGTCTTAGGAAAATAACTGTGGCCTGAGTGCAATTTTCACTGACAGTCCTAATTCTGACATTTTCTATTTTCTGTAACCCCAGCAATGTTCTCTGCAACACTGCTTTTGTATGAATACTTTACACAGGCTGTACACAACACATCCCAAATGAGCTTTTCATTACTAACTACTCATATTACGTATCAGTGAGCTCAACGACATTGATTTTCTAATAATATAAATTAACTGGCAAAGATAATTTCATCTATCATCAGTAGGGTTTTATTTCTGGCATCATGTTAAACAGTTAATCTTCCAAAAGATTAAATCAAAAGCTTTTTAAAATTCAAAGCAGAGCTTAAACTGCTGTAAAATTCTTCTTAATTATGATTAAAACAGTTTGTGTGTTGTTGCTTTATATCTAAGTAGTTTAATGTTTTGCTTAGGTTTCTTCTTTTGGAGCAATTTAAAAAATCACACAGGGTATTGCTATGGCAAAAACTGTGTAAGACATGGAAATCTCTACAACTTCCTCAACCGATCTACTGGGGAAGGTGCTGCTTGGCAGCTTCACACAGCAACCTCAAACTTTCCACTGTCTTTTGCCTCCCATTCCATACAATATATAATTTTTGTACCACTGACAACACATGAACTCCAATTCTGATGGTTACTGGGTTCCTCACTGAAGACTGGCATTGCTGTTAATAGGATGTATCACACTGTGGTGACTACAGCTGCATTCGTGTGGAATTATGGATCTGACAGAAATTCTAATGACTAGCCTGGGACATCTTAAGGACAATCCCAGCTACGTGTGTGCTGCTCCCCAGCCTGCACTGCCCTTCCTTTTCTCTCTCTATCTCAGGCATCAGGGGGGAAAATCAGCTTCACTCTCCTGGAGCTGTCCGCAGCTTCCTGTTCCAGCTTGTTTTCATCCCCTCAGTTTACCCTGACACAAGGAGCCCAGTCCAAGGCAATTCTCACCTCTAACCCTAACCCCTTGTCATGAGACCCTCAAAAGTCACCTGACCTGTAGCGCTGAGCAGTCTTAAGTAGCATCCATGAAAAAAGTAAATTCTGCTCCATCAAATGATCATTTTACTTACCCCTGTCTTTTCATCGAAGATTTTGATTCCCCCAAAGGAAACTGTTAAGAAGACTTTTTGTTTATGTTCTCCTTTTGAACGAGCCGCAGCAACAATTCCCTATGGAAAAAAAGAACAGTTTGGTTCGTTTCATGACTCTTTCGGGTGCCACAGCAGAGCACAGATTTGCTGGTGGACTATTCTCCACTTTTCTAGGAAAACTTCAAGGCTTTCCAGGAACAGTCTCCCTCTTACTTCTGGCTTCTTCTCTTTTTTCAAGGTACCACGTCTCTTTTTGCTACTCAGAAAGCATTTCAAATGTGCTCCCACTTCCAACCACTGCACTAGCTAATCCTCCATGCCATTTGTTTTTATGGAAGCTGAAGGTCATCTCTAGCACACTTTTCCTAGCTATAAGCTGTTCTGTTCTCTTTTCTTTTTTTTTTTTTTTTAGGGGAAAAAACCAACAAGCAGCAGAGGAAAGAAAATGTCAACAATCTTCAGCTTACTTCATGGGCACATTTATTTGGAATAAGCAAACTAGGTTTTTTTTAGAAGAAAAATATTCTTCTCAAAATCTAACTACACCCGTGCTGTAAACTCAGACTTTCACTTTCTAAGTAAACTTGCTGATACCATCTTGTGCACCATTCTATCTCAGTGTAACTATAATAGTAGCTTCAGTTTCCACCTTCTCAGGAGCCTGTCCTGACCAACAACACTGTACTAAGATCAAATGCAATCAACTGCACTCCTAAATAAATGAAAATATTTAGCCTTTATCTGGCTATCTGAAATTTCAACATGTTTTAAGAACAACTAAGACCTTCGTGAGATCGTTGTTGCCATTACACAGACATGATATCAAAAGTCACCCCAAAACTTTATCTGTGGCCTTAAAACTCATGTTGTAGGACACTTGAGTTCTAGAGCCCAAAACGGCATGTTATGCCACCAAACACGAATTTCTAATGCTCCCTTTCCTTAATAGTTTGTCATTTCCCAGGACTGCTTAGATCAATACTCCCACAATGTAAACAGTTTATCAGGCATCTGGGAGACGTGGAAATGGTAATCCATGGAGAAGAGAGACAAAAAAGCTTGTGCAGCAGAACAGTAGCAACTCTCCCCAATTCCTTCTAAAAACGATGAAACAGTGAGAAATATCCAGCGCACATTTAAAGCAGGTAGGAATATTGTGGCCGAGGTAACATATCAACAGAACACCTTTTAGAGCAGATTAGTTTTTACTTTCCATAAAACTGATTTGTAAATTATCTACCAGATCTTGCTTTTAGATTGTTGAACAATAAGAAGGATGTCACCCCGTGCTGTTTCTTAATGAATAACTTATTCCTCCCGGATTGTTGGGACTGGAACCCTGCGGATTGGTAGTGAACAAGACACCATTTAGTGATTTCTCCCGAAAAAATCAGCAACAGAAATCCATCAGCTCTCTTGGCAGGGTGGTGGGGAGAGGACTGGCATGAAATAAAAAAAGGGAAAAAACTGCAAAGGGTTTACTCCTAGAACAAGCTTGTAACCTACAATGCAGATGGCAAGTCAACAGCCAACACTGCACTCCAGGAAAACACAACCTATCCCTCCTTCCCAACAACACAAGCTCTTCCACATGTCCCAGGGTGAGGGAAAGGATGCTTTCTATAGACAGTTCTCATGCTCTTTGAGAGGTGTGAGAAAAGACTCAGCCAGAGAGATGTCTATCATCGCTCTGACACCACTGGCGCTTTCAGACTGTCTACTTCTCCACGTTTACAGTCTACTCAAATCTGCCCTTGTCACCGCTCCATTTCTTCCCCGAAACTCTGGGGACTTCTCTTTATCTTCTCATGCTCCATCTTCCCAGTGCACTGCCTCCTGATTTTGTAACCCATCAGTCCTGCAATTATAGGTGCAAGGCATTCTCCTTCCAGTGAGGACACAGGTCCCCTCTATATCTGGCTACCTACACCCAACACTGTCACTAACACCCTCCTGCCTGTCCCCAGAGGAGGTAACAGCCACAGGCAGGGCTGTAGTTGATTAGCTATGTCATAGAAAATATTCTGATGCACCATTTCTCTCCACAGTACTTTACTTCCCCTTTTGCATAATAAAATTATTCAATTTGCAGATGTGTTGTTTATAATTTGTGGACAAATTGCAGTGGTGTCAATCACGAATAACTACTGAACTCAGAGATAATGTATGAAAATTAAACCAGGATAAGCAATACCAGCCACGAGTTCATGTAAAATTGACTGATTTCAATACATAATTAACCAGACCGAGACTTGGTGTCACGAAAGGAGAATGAGTAAAAGTTCAAGTTGAAATTTGCTCCCTTTGACTCCATAACATTAAGTATTACAAGTTTCACTGCACCTTGAGCTTCATCATGGAGTCTTGGCATAACTTGTCTCCTCGTGCTGCAGAAACCTCATCTATCCCAATCAGTTTTGCTTTGTATCGGACACCGTCACCTTTAAACCTCTTTATTAAAGTGGCTTCGCTGCGATCCTGACCTGAAAAGACAAAAGGGAAACAAGGCAATTTACATGAGTGCAAAGGAAAATAAATGAATAAACACAATTAAGTGGCAAATTAGATCTAACTCCTACATCAACACCGAAACACGCAAACATTTCAATAAAATTAGAAGGAAAGTACTAGTTCAATAAAACCTTTTGGCCTCACTGCGTCAAATGAATTCACAGTGGAATTGTTGCCATACAAAATCTTCTGCACAAAATTTGCACACAAATTAGGTTTGCAGGACTAAGAGATAAACCTGAATCAGAGCTCATGGATCTGAAAACTAGTGATCTGTACAGGTTGTTTTAATCCCAATACACACGAGAATTCCACATTTTGCAGACAAAACACCAACAGAAACATGCTACTACTTCCTTGAATACTGACTTATCTAACTGTATCAACAATATTTAGACTATTAACATGTGAAAGATGGAAAACCAAATTATATTATTTGCCTACAGAATATTGCTGCTTTAGAACCCCCACCAGAAATACTGTCTCCTTGTTCTATTCTTTTTGCTTATAGGCATACACAAAAAAAACGTAACTAGCAAAGGCTACTCTTGCAGGCTTACCCTGAGAAGCTTAAAAAAAGGCAAATATGTTTCTTAATAAAAAAACAGTTGAGGGTAAGAGAGCACTGTACGGATAAGACCAATTGTGCTGGTTTTCTTCATAGGAGCTTGTATGGGGCTGTGTTTTGGATCTATGCTGGAAATAGCGCTGAGTAGGCTGCCCAGGGATCTGCTGCAGTCGCCATCCCTGGAGGGATTTAAAAGATATGTGGATGTGGCACTTGAGGACATGGTTCAGTGGTGGGCTTGGTAGTGCTGAGGGAATGGTTGGACTCGATGACCTTACAGGTATTTTCCAACCCAAATAATTCTATGATTCTGTGACTGGTTGCACATTGGTTGGTGGTGAGCAACTGTTTTTCACTGGCATCACTTGTCTTTCTTGGGTTTCACTTGTCTTTTTCCACTATTTTTCTTCCCATTACTAAAAAAATAATAATAATAAAAATAACAACAACAACAACAGCATTTCAACTATTAAGCTATCCTTATCTCATCTCATGAGTTCTCCCACTTTTACTCTTCCAATTTTCTTCCCCTCATTCTGCTGGGAGAGAACTGAGTGGCTGTGCAGTATTCAGTTGTCAGCTGGGGTTAAATCACACCACCAAATGTACCTAAATTACAATGCTCAGACTGGCCTGAAGCACACGACCAAGACACCACAGCAATCCACAAAAGGGACATCTTTGCCAGGAAGACTTTCCCCCTGTCTCCGAGTATCTGCAGAACAGTTTTTACTGTGTCTTAGCTGGAAGAAATATTTTAGTTAGGGAATGAGTCTTCCTAAAATTGATTAAAAATATATTTTGCAGCTGTCTGTGGAATTTCTTGCTAGGATCTCAAAAAACAGCACTGAGCTGTAAATAACTGCAACCAAACAAGAAACCAACCAAACAACATTAAAGGCACAAATAAGCAAGCAAAACTGTAAGATCTTAAAAGAATATGTAGTTTCTTGGACCCAACTGATTCCTCCAAAACAACATGGTCTGACATTGCTAAAATTTACCCTATTACCACCTAAAAGCTCTAGTCACAGATTCTGCCCCATCCTTCCAGTTAGTGTAAAAGAATGAACCAAGAACCATAGTCTTCTATAAATGAACCACAGGTCAGAATCTAGTTTTAGACACCTACATTTGAGAATTCTGACCCAAATTTTCTCCAAAGCTCATTCCTATTTAAAAGGTCAGATTTAAGCACTGAAAAATTAATAAAATCTGCTACTGTCCACCTGATTTTTGATAAGCAGAAGTACAGAAGCTTTTGAGGAAAATGTTATTTTGTTTGGCATTTCTATTAGAAGTACCTTCTTCAGCAGTCAAACTTGGGTCAACTTGATAATTTACACACCCATCAACTGGATGAAAAAACTTTAGGTTCAAAACTATGGAATTGAAATTTTTACAACACCATTTTGAATATATATGACCAGCAAAGAGTACCTCCAAATGGATATACTCATTTGGTTCTTCTCCCCCCACAGTAGAGCACTGTCCATGCTGTGAGCTAACGACGGATTAAATGTATATTAAAAAATGGAGCTATATTAAGCATTTTGAGATCTTTAAGTATGTTTGAGCTCACAAATGCGATTTCTTTCAAAGAAAAATATCAGCTCAGAGCAATGTTTTATGCCTCATTCATAGCCCCTTAAAAATAAGGCAGCTGCTAAGTGCTGCTGTGATACTTCAGCAGCCACCCAACTGTTCCCCTTGATCTGTTCTCACCCCTGCTCCCTCAAAAGAATTGAACAGAGTTCAAATCTCATGCTCTTACATTATACTGTATTAAAAATTAAAAAAAAAAAAAGGCAAATGAGACACAAATGATACATCAGAAACTCCCAGCAGTGCTAATAACATTCCCCAGGGAAACGTCAAGGCAGATGTTGGCACCATCAGCTAAAAACAATGAAAAAACATTTTCCACTTTCAGCCTCCGGAGCAGGGCAGGAGGGAAAACATCTGGAGACACAACAAAGTACAACGATAACAGTGGATTTTTCCATATGTCTTTTATACTTGCAAAGATATCCTGTTGATTTGCAATAAATACAATCCAATTCTAACAGCTTCCTTACCAAAAATTTCCAACCTTATGTCTTCCTTAGGGCCAAAGGCAGCTGTGAGCTAATAGCATGAGCATGTAAGTGTTCAAGAGTGTCTTCTGAGTCCAAGTCATGACTGAGACCTTGCATTCATCAGTTCTTTGAACATCTAAACTTATTCCAACCCCTGATCTGTTTTACTGCACGTAACTAAACCCCTGACATTAACAGCCCATTCAAACACACCTCATGGCTGTGTTCTGCTTACGCACGAGTCCCATGTCAATTATGACCCAGATTAAGTAGGATAAAGTGCTTTTGGGATAAATGACTGGGAAAAATCATCAACCTGAAAATGATGTAGATATTTAAAACTGCGGAGGAAGCTGCAAATTACTAGAGAGTACAAACTCATCCGTAAAACCCTAGAGCATATGTCCCGTGCAAAGCACAGAGCATGCACACGCACACTGCCCTATATTGTACATCAGCCATCTGCAACAGTCACCATTTCTCACATATACCCAGATCTCCTCCCATCCATATTCATGCCATAATTCCCAAATTTTTGTGCTGTAACCAGCACTGAAAAACTTTCTACCTGCATAGGAAATTACTGTACAACACTGTCAGTACAGACGATTTTACAGCACCCACAAGGTGTGAGATTTATGTGGGGTGATACTTCATTTGCACACCGGACACTTAGAAAGCGGATAGTCCAGACTCTCATAAGCAGCTCATCATTAAAAAAGAAAAAAGGTTTTCTTTTAATGACAGTTCTTGAACAAGGTTCTTTCTGTATTTGAAACTTCATAAATCAGAGATATCTGAATTACAAGGCTGTAATTCTTAAGCTTCGGAGGAGTGAGTGATAACATTAAATGACTAAACTAGAGAGCTTTCTGTGCCATGAACCCACTCAAGAAAGCATGTCCGTCTTTCCTTCCATGTAATAAGTGGAGTCAATCTTTGCTCCTTCACAGCTTCCACCTTCTGAGGAAGCCAAAAGCCCACTAAAAAGGTCACACAAACTCAGTTTAGGAAGGGGATCACTTTTAATTAGAAAATGTGCCGCTCTTGACCCAGGCAAGAAGTTTTGTTTGCAGCATATAATCCTCAGAGGCCCTTAAAATGTAAATGTTACAGTAATTATTTTATTATTATCTACTTCTGTAGATGTCACCATACACCCTTAAGCCATATGTGTTCCAGCTGGACCCCCTGCTCCTGCATGAGCAGGACAACATGACCTTTGCTGCTGAGTTGTGACATTGCACTTGGACTTTGATGGTCTTTTAGAGAACCACAAATCCCCAGAGCTGGGTGGTGCAAAGTGCTTCTGAGCTCGCATCTAAAGCAAAGATATCGGCATGATCAGTGTTAAGGTACTTTATCCATCTCCCTAAAGCTACTGTAGAAGTAATAAACAAGGTTTGTAATGCAGTCAATCATTTCTATTCAAGGCAATGTACCTTAATTAAAGCAAGACTCCCTCAGGCAAGCTAGAGACAGCCCCGAACCCAAACCCCCAAATACTCAACCTCAAGTCCAGTCAATCCCAAGAGGTGACTGGCAAACAGTCCAAGAGGGAAATAAGCTACTGTGGAAGATCCACAGCCCGAGCTGAGTGATAGAAGCAGACGCTCCCAGGGCCACAGCAGCAGCAGCAGCAGGCACTAGGGCTCCTTGGGAAGCTGTGCCCAAGGCAGTACCACACCCTGCCTTTGACAGCAAGAGGGAGAGCTGTGTTTGCACTAAGTTATCTCGCTCCCCACAATGCTCTTAATTTTGCAACCTGCAGCTCACTCAAGGTCTGCTTCCCAGGCACTGTGTATTCTACTGAGTGCTTCAAGAAGACTTATCCTCACTCTTGGTACAAGTCAAGGATTACACCTGATTTCGGCTCTTAGCCCAACAGAACACTGAGCTAACACTGTTTTAGTATGCTAACATTTAGAGCAAACGCTGTATGTCCTCCCAGGGGATCTGTAAGTGAGCATCTTTCTTAAACAGAAAAGGAAAATAAAGCAAAGCATTGCAGCAATAAGAACACTGTCGCTCTTTCTGTCCTCATAACACACTAAACATTCTTCATAGCACCTGCTAATCTAAACCAATAACCCCGAAAATGGCTATATCCTTTATTTAAATGTGTGAAGCCCTCAGGGCATAATCTAAATTTCTTGATTTTACGACTGTAAAATATATAATGATATTATCACCAAAGTCAATAACATGCTCCTGGCAATCAATTCTCTGAAGAATGACACAGCACTGTCTTTTTTCTTCTTTTCTAACTAATAAACCGCCAAAGTTGTATCCATTCAAATTATGTACACATTAAAATTATAAACCTGAAATAACACCTCCTTCTATATCACAGGGCTGAAAAACAATCCCATACACACTTATAAACAGCCTACATCTTCCTGGGGACAATTAGCATTTTTATAGGTTTGTATAGCACCAACCCAGAGGAAAATACGAAACACTGTGGTGCAGAATGACCTCTAAGATGCCACACAGACTGAAGACTATTAAATTAATTGCTAAGTGAAAGATGTTTCCCATTATCTGTGCATACATATGCAC
The DNA here is from genome assembly GCA_013396775.1 of Cephalopterus ornatus. NCBI lineage: Eukaryota > Metazoa > Chordata > Aves > Passeriformes > Cotingidae > Cephalopterus > Cephalopterus ornatus. The sequence continues at coordinate 87,922 of VZRE01015558.1, read as the reverse complement.
CTATGTGCGTATATATATGCATAATTTTACGTATTTGCACATGTGCATACACACATAGTGCACAGGTTCATTTGGTATCAATTATCTGAAGAAAACTCACAGTAATTTTAATCAACTACAGATTTCCTTAGAAAAACACACCCAAGTACATAAGCAGGTGTAAAAGAGAAAATACTCATGGGTAATTACATGTACATTTATTTCAGTACAGCATGAACTAAACAGCAATTCATGAAGGAATCATGAAAAAGCCTGATTATTCTCCTTGATGGCACACTTTTCTCAATGGCTTCACAGAACCTCAAGTCCAGTACAGAGGGCTCAAAACTATCCATCACACAAAGGGAAGGATCAGGATACCATGATGACAGCACCCTGGGAATGCAATTCTTTGTTCATACACATAAAAAAAGTACAGTGTATCATGCTTATCTGGGATTTTAAAACTAAGAAAACCCCACAAGTTCTCAAAATTCTTTGCTGTTAATTTAATTTTTGAAATTTTCTGCCCACAGACCTGCCACAGAAAAATAAAATCTTTTTTCCTTTTTTAATGTAACATTTTTAGAAAAGAAACCACATCATACCGGTATATGTGCCCAAAATTTAACTTCTGGTTAATCGCTACCATTCTCTTCCTCTAACATCTAACAATATTTCTCAAAGGAGTTTCTCGCAATTAGCCATTTTCAACTAGGTTTTATTTGGTGGTTCGGTTGTTTTTTTTTTTTTAACAGGAGAAATACTTACGGGTTTAATCTCAAGATCTATCCTTCATCTTAAGAGATCAGAGCACAGTCACAGCAAGATCTGCTCACAACATCAAGTACTGCTGTCTTTTAAATGAAGACACTGGGCTTTGCACTTTATTTCATTGACAAAGGCTAATCCCTAGCAACTGAAAAAAACCTACTAATGTAGCAAAATACAACCTTTTTAGGGTTACAACCTTAAAAAACATGTTAAATTTTGAAAAGGTATAAGCTCCTCTTTTCTATATAGGACTCTACACAAAATCTTGATTACAATATATGGGTACAACTTGAATGCAAACTTCGTTCATCAATTGATAGGGAATCTCCTAAAAAGTCTGCAAGACGTGTTCTGGACTGCTTTTAGCTTATCCAGCTACAGAGGGTGCAGTGGGGTCAACGCATGAACCCTGTTGGGGTCTACTATATTGACAAAGTGACATTGCCATGTGCATAAAACCTCAGCAAACTCGCTGTTAAACCTCCCTCGCCAAGAACCTCACCTCCTCCTAGGAGCTGCCCTTGCCCAGGAGGGCCATCAGGAAGCACATGAAGCCTCCCAGTACATGGAATTAGAGAGAGAACCTTCCTCCCATCCGGTTGCTGCTTCAGTCCTCTGGATCCCTCAGTTCAGAATAAGGTAAAATGCCCCGTTTTGAAAGCAACGCAAACATTTGTCTTGAATGCAGAGACCAAGAATAATTCTACAGAAAATGATAAACCACTTAAAGAGGGGACACACAAACCACTCTGAAGGCTCAATGAACTTCTATTATGGTTTAATTTAAAAACATTACCTACAATTTTAAGCACAGATAAAGGCTCTCCAGGAAAACTCAATCATAATTCAGACTATCATCTCAGCAGTACTCCCCGATTGTTCAGCACTGCTGTTCACAAAACCTCCAACTGAGAGATTTTATGGCTTCTGGAATTATAAGCCACTGAATTACTGTACTTGAAGGCACCTACACATACCCACTCTTAGAACCAAGATTCCTCCAGAAGTAAATAAGATGTTGCCATATTATTTGCTATTTTTAATCAGAGCTTTGTAAGAAGAGATGTCATTCATTAGGTGACAGCAACTTGCCAAGTTTTTATCTTAGCACTCTCCACAAACCAATATAAAACAAGATGTACATTTGACTGTCTCCAAAGCAAAACATTTGCATGGACTAGATTAAATTATTTCCTTATAGTATGGTGAAGTACACGTGAGTATGTCAAGAGAAGAGTTCTATCATTTACAGAGAAGGCCTCGGTATAAAATAATGCTTGATTAAAACTTTGGACAAATCTCAGTGATGGAGAGTCAGAGGCGAGCACCCAGGAGATGGCAGTGATTGAGCACACAGGCTCCACAGGCAGATGACAAAGCACTCATTTTCCTTTTAGCCAGAAGGCTCACTGATCAATTTTATTTTCTTAGATGGCTTTTGAGATGACAGTACATGGGCACATCTTCAGACACAGAAATGACCAAAAGCTGAATGTAATTAAACCTCCTTTCAGCCTCTGTACCATGCAAGTCTTCATAAATCTTTGAAAGCCATTTTGTAAGTGGCCTTTTACAGGCTGTGTGCAGGAGCAGCTAAACTTCTAAATTCTACATTGATTTTAAGTGAAATGAGACCCTGCAATAAAACTTCATTTTGGGGTACTAACCTTGTTCAGTAAGCCCCAGGGAATGACCAAAAGCGAAACAAGGAAAACTTGGCAGTCCATTTTATGCTGTTAGAGAATTAAAATGAGGTTTTCTGGACAACTAGGGGGAACGGAAGAAGACAGATAACTGTGGATTTTTCTCTTGAAAGACAGAAGACACTTTAGAAATCTTTGTTCACCTAACATTTCAAAGCTGGGGTAAATGTTTAAATCAAGCAGACATCAAAATGTCAAGTACATAAAGCCCTTGGGAAACCAAGGTCATCAACCAGTTCATTCCTTACCCACTCGCCTGGATGTCAGTATTAAATTGGCTGCTTCTGAGCCAAAATCAGCGAAGAAAAGGCAATTGATTTTACAGTGATCCTTAATTTGCATTAATATGTGCACTGCATTTGGATGGGGCATGGTAAAAGCCCAACCACTATGGAAACCAAAGGCCCTGTTACAGCTGTACTAATATGGCCAAGCAAAACAGTCCCAATGGAGCAGCAGTTGATACCATCAGCTGCCAAAAATCTCTGCAAAGGACTTCCAAAGCAGCAAGTCAGTCCAAAGGGGCTGCTAAATTATCCCACATAGTGTCATTTCTCAACCAAATGAACCTGAATCTGCTGGGGAAGAGGAAAGTAAATCAGAATTGCCTTTCCTTCCAAGCTCCACCTTAGCACTGAGAAGCACCTTAAAGCAGCTGAAAAATTAGCCAACACTAGGAAAACTGATCATTTACAGATGAGCATCTAAAGAATTATTTTGGCATGTGAACATGCAACAGGATCTGCAGAGTTGCTGAACTTCCTTGCTTTCTCTTTAATCCTAGAAGAACTGTAAGAGTTCAGAACTCTTGAAAAAAATAATCGAGCTGCTTTTATGTGTCTACCTATACCTGGAAGTATGCAGTTTTCAGGAACAATTTTAATTAAACTTTAACTAATCCAGGACACAGACATGCATGTGCTTACACACGGCGCCCCAAAGTCATGTTGAGACACACAAATTCACAATTTACACTTCAAAGCCCAGAAATATATTCTGTTGATGAGTCTATCAAAGAGTTTAGTTTTTGTTATATATAAACAAAGAGAAAGGGTGGAGAATTAGTTCACTTCATACAAATGCCAAATTCTTGTGCTGCCCTAAGATAAATGTTAATTCTCTGGGACTATAAAAAGACCAAGTTAAGAAAAGGTTATGCTCTGCTGATTAACATTCCCAAATTTCTCACATGTTCAATAAGAGAAAAAATCTTTCCATTCAAGATAACTAATTACAGACACTAAAGTCCCCAAAGAAAAGAGCAATAGCCCATAACAGCTAAAGCAGAAGGATAAAGCCATTCATTGATTTACACTTCACCCTCTCCTGTCACTGGTGTGGTCTCCCACGGCATCAGTGCTGGGGGCAGGCACAGAAATGGGTCTGTGCACCACACTGGATGTGTGCCAGGGGAACCTTCCTCCTCCAAGTCATCCTCTTTGTCAATGTAGAACTTTAATTTATTCTGTTAGACACTCATGCCAGTGCTCCACAAAATGATGCAGTAAATCCCACCAGGCTGTAAACATCTGTGATCTGCAGAGTTGTGCTTGTGTTCCTTGACTGATTGCGTTCACCATTGCAAATGAAGTGTCACCTAAATCATAGGACTTGGTCTTCTGGGGAGAGAAGGTGAACATGATACTATCAGGCACATGGTTTGAGCATTTGGGGATGGTCCTGTACAGGGCTAAGGGTTGGACTCGATGATCCTTGTGGGTCCCTCCCAGCTCAGTATATTCTGTGATTCTGTGAACAGTTTTGAAGCACAAAAACTCTCCTATTTGATCTCCTCTGAAGGTCGCTCCACCCCACCTCCCACTTCATTTAATCCCCAAAACACTTAAGACACCACTGAGCAAAGACTCCAGGAGAAAAGCCACATAACTTGCTATTCTGGTGACAGCAATGATGTCACCAATGTGACATTGCAGCTGCAGAACCACCCTGTACCTTTCTTCCTGTGGAATTAGCAGCACTGACAATTATGTCTGAATTGATTCGACATTCTGATGATATTGGTATAAAATGCAGTTCTGGAACATGCAGACCTTTAAGTTTCTGGTTTAAAAAGCAGGCTCCAAGGCCGTGGCATTAACGGCAGCATGTGGCCTCAGAAGGGAATTATGTACCAAACTTGCAACATCTATTCTCACTCAAAAAAATGAAAAGAATAAAAATGACATATTGAAGACACCCAGTAAATAGGTTTTTAGAAATTATCCTAAGATCACATTAATTCAATAAGAAAAGCAGCTGCTATTTTTTTTCCAGTCAAATGGAAATACTGGCATTCGCCACATGGCAGTCAACAAAAAAACAAACCACTATTTCCCTGCTGAAATTGTTCACATTTTGTTATCCAATGTTTCAGGAAGAAAATTATTTTCATTTTGGCCTCCCACTGCCTCTGCAACATCAGAGAATGTCTCTCCCTGTTGGAAAAACAATAGGAGGCAAAGAGGAAAGCAGCTTTTTTCCTGAGACTTTGGGCTAAAAAACACCATCAATTTCAAAATTACAACAGTGGCAAAGTGCCTCTTTCAATCTGGTCCTTTCATTTTTGCCTCCTGCTGCCGTTCCTATTGTCAAAGTGGCAGCAGGAGGCAGAAATTAAAAGACTACTGCTGGCAGTCACCCTTGGGCAAAGTGTTGATAAGAAGTGAAACACCTCTGTGCCAGAACAAATTCCAGAGGTAGGAAACTGGAGTTTGCGCATCCCTCGTGTGTGTAGAGCCACGAAGGACCATCAGGATAACTCCTCTGTTTCTAGAGCTATACTGATCAGGCACCAAGGAAGTGTTCGGGCTGGTGCTCAGGAAACTAAGTATGAAACAGAATATTGTTAGAAAAGTAGTAAAATACAACAAAAACAAACTGATAAAACCCACCACCTAACTCTGCTTCAAGTAAGAGGAAAGGGAATTACGCAACTGGGAAAAACTGGGTCGCACTTTCAAGACAGTGAAATGGGTTGAGTTAAAGGCACAAGGACCTAAGTGACCACCAAAAATGTCTGAATCCAAAGAACCTGTTGGTATGTGAGGAGAAGCAGGACAAAACACCAGAGTTGAGTGCTCAGTCAAGTGCCAAGAGTTTTACAAATTTTAACACCTTTCCTGAGACACCTGCAGACCAATCCAATATTTCAGAGCTATTCACCTAAGGAATGGCAGGAGGGTATCATACAACCAGAAAGGAATCCCTGAAAAGCCCCTTCCAAACTCTGCAAGACAGAGAGAAGGTCCTAAAACGGTGATGTAACTAACCCAGCCAAGTCATCACCTCTGTCTCTTGCCCTTTGGTGAAGCTTCCAAAGAATCCAGACTGTTCAGCTGCAAATCAGAGTCCTCCAAACATGACTTATATTAAACGGATTCCTTCATTCCCTGAAAGGAGGAGCTCCATCCCCAGCTGAGCAGTACCTGAAGGTGTCTCTGCTTACAGCCCCCGAGGCTGTGTCAGGCACCTGAGCACTGCAAGGATGACTGACTTGTATCCTTTTTGGAAGAAATACGCGTGCTAAAGAGACAGTTTAACCTAGTTCTAGGAAGTTTTAAGCAGTTGAAGCAAATCAAGATAGAGGGTAGGAGCTATGCCTCGGCCTGGCCTTGCTTTTTACTACTTTTGTGGTAATGAGAGTTTATTACAAGAGACTGAAACATTACTCTGAAGACCTTGAAAAAAAAAAGTGTGAACAAAGTCAACTTAATCTACAGAGATTCTCCGAAAACTCAGAAAACAACTGGGAAGCAAACAAAGGGGCTACTATAATTGAATATGATAATTTTTTTCATTGCATTGGTTAAATAAAAGGAGGGTTTTCTTCGTTGAAGCTGAACCATGAAAAAGGTACTTCTCACCCAATAAAAATAAAAAGCAATGGTACTTCACAAATAAAAGCACTATTATTACTTGTGCTAGAACTGAACAACAAAAATCTATGAAGCTTGAAAACTCTGTTCGGTGCAATGTGCACCTAAAATGTTTCATCACCTGTGTTTGTTAAAATAATAATGGTAGATGATTAAAAAAAAAAACATATAAACTTAAACTGAGAAGAGTCTTTTTCTAAGGTCAGAGTTCTCTGTTAACTTAACCTATACTAAATCCTTGTTATATTAACTTTAAGGACATGGAGACAAAATCAGTCTGCTGAAATCAAAACGGGTATAAAGAGGAGAAAAAATAGATTCTATTTATATCATCACAATATTACCAGATTTTTAAAACACTATTATTCTTTTTGCAGTTGTGCTTATCTTCTGAAAAGGGGAAGATCTGTCTACAAGGTGTAATAATCTCATTATTTGGCTGCTGGTATCACCAAGCTTTTCTGGCTATTTCTACTTCTAACAGATTTTTTGAGAACATGCTGAAAACACTGATCAAATGACGCACAAGTCCTTCTTTGGACTGCACCCCAATGCCTTCCCAATAACTTGCTTATAACTTATTCATTTACAAACAAAATTGACTGTGTCTAATCTCCGTGAAAAAAACCCAACAATCTAATAATTTAATGTCTGTATGCAGCTTAGTATATTATAAGATCGGGCATTGCTATGCCAGGTTAGTCTGCTATTAGCTGGGGGATTCTCGAGCATCTGTCATGCAAAGTAGGTCAATTTCTAGGCATATAATTCTGATTATGTCAAAATATTTATTCATGAGTTTTCTAATTCAACATACTTCAAATAAGTCATATTTATGTAAAAAAAAAAACATCTAAATTATGGTTGCTAACAACTGGGTTATCGCAGCTTCAAACACTCTGCTAATCCGGAGACGTGGATAATGTTTTTTCCTTACAATGTACTATGTAGTAACAGAATTGTTTTCATTTCCTATTTGCTGTTATTTTTAGTCTAGTTTATCAGGGAAACAAGAGTAACACAGCCCCACACTCTCTGGGTGTTATGTGGGAATGTGCAAAGCAATGGAATCCTCCACCCTCCCTTCTCATGCCCGCTCTTCTCCGCGTTAACACTTGAACCTTTGGGCAAATTTCAGTCAAGTCTCATCCATATTATGAATTTTTCACTTTACCAGTCAAGGGAAAATATATAGCTCAATAGAAGAGAGAGACACTATGGATGGATGTGCCAAGGAAAGACCAAGCTGTGAGCTTGTCTTTCCTTAGAGCTTAGATCAACACGAAGACCCAAGAAACGAGGCTTTTCCTCAATGCACAAAAGTCTTTCCATCAAAATTAAAAGATTACCAGGAGGAAAGGGGGGAAGGGGTATACAATGACTGTCATCCACATGCTCCACAAGATCTAACCCTTCAATGGAGAGATGAGGAATGACTCCAAGCTGCAGGCAACTCTCCTGCAATATCAGGGCGATGGAAAAGTTCACAGAATTATGGAATCAACCTGGGCAGGGATACATTTCCCTAGAGCAGGTTGCTCCAAGCCCCATTCAACATGGCCTTAAACACTTCCAGAAATGGGGCATCCACCCTTTCTCTGGGAAGCACCTCATTAACCAGCCCAGGCCACCTCTGACTACTTGATCACATAACGACAAGAACATACAACAACTCCAAGGTTTTCAGTGCTATTGCAAGCAAAGAAAAGGTCTTCAGGACCACCGTTTTCTTCTTTCCACCCACCTTGCTGCAGCATTCAGATTACCTATGGATTTCTTCTTGCTTTTACCACTCCTTGCTTTTATCAGCACACACATGATGGATTCCACTTTTTACCCACCGTACTCCTATCAAATATCCTAAAAACCTTGACAGAAGTAAAATCTTTTTTTTCCCTAAGTAAGTGCTGCCCAAGCACTTCTAATATACCGTCAGGAGGTGCGATTGAAAATGTACGGTGTTATCATTGCTAAGGCAAAAAATTATGAGTCTAATTCTCACTTTACTATGTTTTCTTTTATGCCACTCTTGCACCACACTGGTAAATCAAAATGAAGAGACACTCTGAGAGTAATGCCCACGGTGAGATGCAAAACACAAAGAAGCCACATGCAAGTTCTCCTTCTTGATCACACTTAACAGGTTATGTGTGTCTATGAGCTGTAAGATTCTTTACTTCCAGGACAGAATTGAAGGAATGGCTTTACTTTACATCACGTAAGAAGTTTTCCCTGAACAACGGAGACACACCAGACTTAGAACCTTTTGATGGTCTTTCACTTTTGCATACTACCAAACCTTCAGGTCATTTTGTTACACCCAAGCTAGAAAGGCTGCACCTGAAACAATCATTAGGATGCTGAAACTCTAACGTCATTATTCATACAGCTACTTTTATAAGTTTTTAAGTACAAAAGTATGTGTCTGGGCATCATTTTGTGAAGCTGTGTGTCACTGTTCAGCCCTCAGTCCTCCGACACCTGCAAGAGCTGCACGAAGACATCACAACCATCACTCCGTGTTTGTTCGAGGTACCACGTATGCACACCGCTATGTTCTGTCAGTGACCTTTTTAATCAAAGAAAAGAAAAGGGGGGCATTAACACCTTTAAATGCTTTCAATTGCCAGTGTGCTAATATTAATTTTCTAAATGTTCTTCTACGGGGGTAATTAAACCACAATCTGTGTTCCCTTTGTCTGGCTGCTTCTCATGCAGGGATTTAAATGCTATGTTTTGTTTCATCTGTAATTGTTTTCCCTTAGACCTTTCTGGTGGAGTCTGTGGGCATTCAGTATAATCTGATTTGCTGATTATGTCCGTGGCATTTATTTAACTGCCTATTGGGTTGGTTTGAAAGAATCACAACAGTGGCTAACAAGACAAATCTCAGAACCACTATTTAATAAAAACTCTTTCAAGATTTAAATGCCAATTCTTTCTTCACTCACCCTCCTACATGATACCCCCAAAACAAAAACTATTCAATATTTAAAGCATCAACAGTGAGTCTGAAGCAACAGATCAAAATATTAGTTTAGATGTTGAAATACATTTCTACTGTATAGATTTTATAGTTTAAAAACTACTGTTATATCCAAAACTCTTCACATTTTAGAAAACCAAACAGTATAAGACAAGGCAAGTTACAGCAGATATTGTAAGATGAGGAAGACTCGATCCTTGAGATCATATTTTGGCAAGTGGCAATTTAAAAATTATGCAGAACTTAGACAAACTCTGAAAACGTCTTTTGGTGGTCTGTGCTGCCCATCCTTCACTTACACAAATTTCAAGTTCTTTACCTACAGCTCTGTTACTTTCCTTAGAAAAATGTGTGGGTTTGATTTTGTTTCAAATGATCTGATTTCCAGTTCCGGGGCCCTCAACATAAAAAGGATGTGAAGCTGCTGGAGCGAGTCCAGAGGAGGCCATGAGGATGCTCTGAGGGCTGGAGTCCTTCTGCTCTGGAGACAGGCTGGAAGAGCTGGGCATGTTCAGCCTGGAAAAGACTCTTGGAAGACCTTATTGCACCTTCTGGTACCTAAAGGGGCTCCAAGAGAGCTGGAGAGTGACTTTTGACAGGGCATGGAGTGGCAGGATAATGGGGAATGGTTCCTTGACTGACAGAGGGCAGGGTTGAATTAGATATTAGGAAGAAATTCTTCCCTGTGAGGGTGGTGAGGCCCTGGCACAGGTTGCCCAGAGAAGCTGTGGCTGCCCCACCCCTGGAAGTGTCCAATACCAGGTTGGATGGGGCTTGGAGCAACCTGGGATAGTGGAAGGTGCCCCTGCCCATGGCAGGGATTGGAATGAGATGGTCTTAAAGATTCCTTCCAACCCAAACCCTTCTGGGATTCTATGATTTCTCCTTTTCACCATGTTAAATATTAAGCATTTCTAAAGCAGACAGTGCAGACACACGTGTGCTTGTACAAAATGGAGATGTTTCTGCCTGACTTATGTTAGAACCCCCTTGTACAGCAGGACTGGCCTTGGTCAGGGTTGAGCTGATTAAACATCCATCTGAATAATGCTGAACTGGAAAGCTCAGCAAAGGAGTTAATAATAGTAAACAAAACAGGATTCAGTTAATCAGCCATGTATTTCTCTGATTACAACAAATAAAGAAACAGGATTGTATGACAATTTTGAGAGCTTAGTAAACTTCATCAGTGCCTTGTAATGAAGCCTTGGCAAGAAATAAGTGAAATACAAAGATTTTTCATATTGAGACTGTGTAAACAGTTTCTGCTTTTAGAAATGTATCCTAGCAACTCACAGAGATGATTTTAAAAGACAGCTGGACAAAACCATAATTTGGAATAAAACCAGATGTAACTGCTAAACCAGCAAGTCTGGTGGTCCCAAGCTGGTCTTGCAGCACCAATTCAACTGTGATTCAAGATGCTGAGAAGAAAAACACCAGGACAAACAGATGTTTCAAAACCAACATCTGCAGGATCAACTAAAAAAGATGCATCAGAGTTGGTAGAAATTATTCTGAATTTTGTATTTCTTGCTTACTGATGTAGAAAATCTCTTTGGCTTCCAGTAGCAAGGCCTGCTGGACATGCACCTCCTGTTTTGCATTTGCATCTTGTTAGACAGAGATGCAGGATGTACAACTGAAATTTATGTATCAGGTATTCACTCAATTCCATTGCAAATCAAAAATTCTAGTAAGTTTTTCAGGAGAAAACTGAAAGAAGGAACTTGTATAATAATGCACAGACCTTGATTAAATAACTAATCCATAATTCAGTAGAGAGATTCTGCTGACATCACCAGCAACAAAAAAGGTGCATAAAATCTATCATGAATACAAAAAGAGCCTAAACTATATTTCAGGATTAGTATTCAGACTACAACTGCACAAGCATTATTGGCAATGGGGATAAACGTTTATACACAATAGGTCATGTTTTAAAACCCTCCAAGAAGCTGAAACATGAGAGCAGAGCATCCTACTCCTGAGATGCAAACAGAGAGGAGTCCTCAGAACACACTCATTTCTACCATAGAGGATTATTTTGCCTTCCAACATCTGTTTACATGTGATCTACAGCACATGGCATACAGAAAATAATTAACTATCAGGCTGTAAATTCAGATACTGTTGGGTAATTACCATAGTCATAAATCTTGGCAACTGCAGCCAAAAGCGGTTGTGAATGGCAGCCGATTCCACAGGTGGGCCACAGACTGGATCCCAGTTTGGTGTTCCAGGACTGGGCAAGGGATTCTTGGGGGATGAGGAAACTTTGGGGCATCTTTAGGGGGTGAGGTTGTTTTTAAGCCAACGCTCACCATACATTCCCCTGGGTAGCTTAGCTATCAAGAAGGAAGTATATTACACTGAACATCTAATGGGTAAGAAGATTATTTTTAACTAGCATAGATACATATAACTTCCTCAAAATTTACATTTAACAGTTCGCTAGAGGATATTTTTCCACAAGAAACATTAGTTAATTTTCAGTCTCACATGGCATCCTGAACATTCAAAGGGAGGTTCAACTAATTCTTTGATTTTTCATTTCTCCAAAGGTCAAGTTTTAACAATTCTGTTATAAAGTTTGTCCACAGACAGAATACCAAACCAGTCACACACGCTGCGACATACTGCTTATTTAATTTTGTTTCAATTGGGAAAATACGATCTATTCTGCCAGGTTGCATATAAGGGGCCATTGATTCATTGAAAGGGAGTCATGTATTACTATTTTTTCCTCTATGTGGATTGTTTTGTGTTATCAACATAGAATTGTATCTGCTGTTTTGTTGTCCAGTTATTCAATATCATCCTGCCTTTCAATGCTTCACTGTTACCTTTCAGTTCCACTGCTCTCCACCATATTTTACTACTACTAGTGAATATCCCTGCCCCTCTGTCTCCCTCCTTCCTGGCTCATATTAGTGGTTCAGAGTGTCTGACCTCATCATTTTATTATCCCTTCCCCTCTTTCCCAATTCATGTATTACTTCTGAACTTTAACACTTTTAGACTTCTCAGGAAAAGGGGAACAATATAAAATGAAGATTAAACTGAAATTCGAATGGAGAGCAGCATACTCAACACTACGTTTGGATTTGTTTTTGAAAAAAACTTAAGATCTTTTGTTCTAAATAGAGTTACTGACCTAGAAACATATATTCATTTCTGGAAATAAATCAAAATTCCTCCTATGTTAATCTAATTGCACCAGTGGAAGCTAAGTAGTCCCTTAAGTAATTTAAGTTTCCCTATTTGAGGGGGAAAAAAAATTAAAAAAAAACCAAACAGACCTTCCTCATTGCTGGGAGTGTGTTTTGTAGAACAAGCCAGCTATTACTAACTTCTCTGTTTGCAGTAGCAAAGGCATTTTCCTTAAAAATTGGAATAGATGTGAGCAGACAGTTTGGGTGATAGGGAGCACTGTATTAGCAAGTAAATAAACAATATCAAAGTATATAAAATAGTCAAGGTTTGATTGTTTGTTTTTTGTTTTACTGTCACTGTCATCAAACTTGCTGATTTATGAAATACAGAAAACTCAGAAACTAGAAACCTTTTTTTAGAGGCAGCTGTAATGAAAAAAGTGGAAACCTTAAAGAATTAATGATCCTGCTGAGCTTCTTACCTCGTGTAATTATGAAGCTATTTTATAAAAGGGCAGAGGCGCCAATCATCAACGAGAACAAGTCTCCTCTCCCTTGGACCAGTCTGTTCAAAACATTCTTGCTCCTTTTCACAGGGCTGAACCACTGAGAATAATATTTCAACCCCATCACCCCAAGGAGGAGGCACCTCTGCTGACTGAAGTACCATTCCTCCAGCATGACCCAGTTGTGATTTAAAATCAAGGACAATCAGGCAAATCCATGTCACAGAGCACCACAGAATTTATTAGGGCTCATGATATCTTGTGAACCCCTTTTCCTTAGACAAAATGTTCTCTACAAATAGCTCTTTGTCTAGAGTAATTATTTAGGGATTAGGAAGAGCTAATAAAACCCTCTCTTGAAAGGCTGGATGAATTAGAGATGATAACAAGGTTTTGATGTGCCTAAGGGAGCAGGGGCATCTTTCTGATTGTAATTTAATCAACCTTCATTAAAAGAAAGAAACATTTACCTGTATCCTGTTCAATAAATTTTGATAAAAGTCTCTATTCCAGCAAGCAGCCAATCTATCCTACCTCCCATGCTTACTGTAAATAGGCTAAACTCAGATCTCATCTACTTCTGCTCCCAAGAAAACCAAAGGAAGACACAATGGTGCAGTAAATACACTAAAACCCCTGAAGAATACTCCTAAAAAACCAAAACACACACACACAAGCAGCGCTCTCAAGAGGCATGGTCCCGAGTTCCTCTTTTAATATACTCCAAATCCTTATGTCGGTATTTGGGATAACTGATTGCCTAGATTAGGGATATTTAGCCTGCAGAGCAGTACTGATGCATTTCCACTGAGTTCAGCCCTGAGCACCACTGCAGGGATGTAAAATTAGACCTGAGCCTCAAAGGACTTTCCTTCTCTGAGCCAGCAGCAGGACCACTGCAGAGCGTCTGGCTTCCTGCTCTCCCAGAGCACTTGCACAAAGTCTTCTGCACCAGCACAGACTACTCTTGGTGAAATGTTCTCCCAGTAACCACCTCTAAAGAAAGAATAATTTAAATTAGCTACTTCTTCTTGATATGCTGCAGCTGAGGAGACAACAATAAATAGTAATTATCTGTACTCTTCCCAAAATATCAACCCTCTGAAGTTCCAATTATTTGTTCCCATTTACACCAGAGCACACCACCACCGTAAATATTTCTTCACACCACTTCTTTCAGCCTTTGAAAGAAAAGCCTATGTAGTGAAAAATCTAAGGATGCAATGGATTGAATATGAAAAGCTTATTACTTCCGCAAAGAATATTAATTACTGTAGGTCTTACTGATCCAGACAATTAAAGCTTGATTAGGCTTAAGTTATTTTTCCTACTTTGGTCATGTAGTTATTGATATTTACATCAAGAGCCCTAAGCCGCATATACTTGAAAAGAACCTAAAATAGCCACAAAAGCACCTACCTTCCAAATGCATGAGTTAAAAAAAACATGAGTCAGTGCTGTTTAATCAGAATAAATCCTAGCAATTGACTGAATTTTCTACGTTCTTTACACAAACTGAAACAAGCCAGTTCCTATAAGGTTTTAGACTCCGAGTTTGAATAGGTCAAAAAATAAGAGCACTGAAAAATAAATAGACTCTGCACACAATGCAAATTAACATATTGCAAAATCACCTTCACTAAATGCAAAATGGAAGATGAGATTCTGATATGCTTACTCCAGTATTAATTTGAGTGTGAGTGCTGATGAACTGAGGTGCTAATTAATCTGTAAAGCTATCAGTATTTGGCTTTAACTGATTCGCTGTATTACAGCAATCCTAGGATGCTCAGAACATGTCAAAAAAAGAAAAATGAAACTAAAAATACTTAAGTTGTCACTGTTTTGAGACAGTGATAGTTTTAAAAGCAACAGAAGGGAAATCCAACAGATAAGAGCTGCTTTGCAAAATAATGAAGTGAATTAAATTAAACTATAGTTTGATGAAAATCAGTGAGGAAAACAGCACTAATGATGGAATATAACATCCCTCTGCCTGCACCACACATTCAATAAACACAGTGTGCACATAAAGCAATGTAGTGAGTGCAATAAACATAAACCACAGTAAAAAGGAGAATGTGCACTTTATATTAGGCAGTACACAGAAACCTAGACCAATTACGTACATAAAATATTGGTATATGCTTCACACACAGGCAAGTTAAAAAACAATGAGGAAAAAGCAGGGTAGCAGGCGACATTTTCGAGATGAAAAAAGTCCAAACCAGAACAACTGGAGCTAATTAAAGAGCACACGGTATAGCAGGCTCTTCCCTCTCCCTTACCTTGTTTCAATACCCCTTCAAAACATATTAGGCAACATCAAATGAGGCAGGAGATGATCTGGTTGTTACTCTCTCCCCTGCTTTATGAATCCCACCATAAACTGCTCAGAAGCTTTTGCTTTAAACCCTTTTCCCCTTTCTATTTTTGACTCTGCTGCAGCAGTTGGATACAGAAGACTCCCAAAGAGGCACTTCCACATCTGGTTTAACATCTGAGAGGCAGAGTGGAACATATTGTCACCTACTGAAACTGTGGGGAGACGATACCGGGCAGGGAACGGTGGCCCCACAAGCTGAGATCTGTATTAGAGCCTGATTACTTCACTGAAAAAAACAGCAATTCACAATTACAACACAGCTAAAGGAAGAAACCCACCTGTTTCGACATCATTTATGTACCATTTTGTGTTAATTAAGGATCATCTGTACCAAATTTTAAGCCTTAATGTCACACAGTTAATAATGAGCAGAAGACAGTCACTAGCTCAGGAAAGAAATATATAGGGAAACTAATTAGCTGGGGAAAAAACCCCTCAAAATTGTTAAATAAAGATCCTTAAGTGTCTTATTACATAAATAGTTAATTAAGAATAATTTACAGAAACAATTATCATTACCACATTAACACTAATTGTTCTACCCAGGAAGACAGCATTGTATAAAGCAAAATTGCCTGCCTGTTACTTCAGCACATAAAAATGTCAAGGGACTTTCTTTGGTCTCCTTAATTCCCTTCTAGCCTTTCACCATCTCAAGACAGAAGGGCTGTAAAACAAACTCACAGAACGGGGGGTTAACATATTAAACACACCACCTGCCTACTTATATTGAAATAAGTCAAGTTATTCTGTTCAAAATATTCATCCTTTTTTTCCTTCTTTCATGAAAATATGTCACTTACAACCTTGCCCAGGCAAAAGTGTCATTGGTAATATTGTATGGATAACAAGGAGCAAGATTAAGTAAATAGAAAGAGACATAATTATGTCTACATAAGGTTTAAGTCCTGGGATTTTAAATTCAATGGAAAAGTCTTCAAAGGGGAAAAAAACCCCACTAGTGGAAATAAAGGATGGGGAAAAAAGACTGTCAAAAATTACACAGAGGAGGGATGAAAAGGCGGCTTTTTGCTCACATCTCCAATGCCAACATTGTTTTCTCCAGTGCTCCAGTCAGAAACAGAAGCTCAGCGCACGTACCCAAGCACAGAATCTGGCCCTCCAGCTCAGCGCTGCCGTGCCTGATTGAGTTTAATTTAAGCCTTCTCCAAATTGCCTCCCCTGTTGCCTCTCTGCCAGCAGCTTTCCCAACACAGCACGTCTTGCCCTCGGGCAGGGAAGGAGGTGGCAGCGCAGGGATTTCAGTGGCTGAAAATGGTTGCAGCTCCACGGGTTTCCCCCTGAAGAACCAGCCACCTTTTTACTATCGAGTACCCCAAAGTTACCTACTTTCCATTACAAATATGCTTGAGTAAAACAACAGTAGATGTGAACACCTTCTCCCGGATGTCAGATACAAGTGTTTCACATTAGCCTGCCAAAGATTTTTTGGCAGGAAGAACAGGGACTTACTTTGCAATTGGAACGTTCAGCCATGTGTCCCATCAAACCAATCCAAAACCCCCATCAATAAAAACATTACTGCAACAATGCCCCTAAATACAGTCACCTTCTATTTGCTCATTTATAAGGAACCAGACCAGTGTCATTGGACATTTCAAAATAATACGCTACAAACCAGCTGTTTTTTCCTCAAGCTATGGGACAAGGATGACAGCTATCTCCTGCCTGCCTGTTCCAGGAAGAAACAAAAATTAGAAACAGCATATTTATTTCCATTTAGACATGCTTTTCCTCAATTGCCATGTAAATTAGAGGCAGGTGTGGAAGGGAAAGAGATCTTTTAAGTTCTTGACTTCTCACCTTCCACACATGCAGCACTAAGAGCTCTGTGTACCTGCTCAGGTTATCTCTCCATTTCTCCAGATAAGAAAACAAAACAAAAAACCAGTTGCAGAGAACCAAGATGTATTCAATACTTTAAAAAAACAGTTAGAAAGTTATTTGCTTCATGATGGCTAAATACTAAATATTGACCCCTAAGCCTAATACAAGAGAGGAGACTAAAAGAACTTCTTTTGGCTTTTTGCCCTTTTGTCAACGCCAAAATGGAAGAGGATAAAAATGTTTCCAGTTTCAGCTGGAACAGAGTCAAAGTGTCTCTCAGGGGGGACCTTATCACTCTCTACAACTCCCTGAAAGGAGGTTGGAGCCAGGTGGAGGTCGGTCTCTTCTCTCCCAAGTTACAAGTCACAGGACAAGATGAAATGGCCTCAAATTGTGCCAGGGGAAGTTTAGATTGGATATGAGGGAAAATTTCTTCACCAAAAGGTTTTTCAAGCACTGGCACAGCTGCCCAGGGTGGTGGTGGAGTCCCCATCCCTGGAGGGATTGAAAAGCTGTGTAGATGTGGCACTTGAGGACAAGGCTTAGTGGTGGCCTTGGAGTGCTGGGTTAACAGCTGGATTAGAAGAAGGCAAAGAGAGGCTCAATAAACAAGTCCAGCAATTACAGTGCAGCTGTAAAATCATCTGCCTGACATTCAACCATGCTGGCTGCTCACAGCCTGGTCTAGCATATGCAGAACATAACTGGAACAGCAACATGACACTGAAGAAACAGACTGAGATAAACTGTTTTGCATAATTATCTGTGTGTGGGGTTGGAGTCAAAGTTCTTCCCAATCCAATAATCTCAGGAAACAGAAAGTCAAGTTTTTGATGTAGGAGGACAAGTGAGCTTGATCTAGTAAGTGCAGTAGATCCTGATCCCTCCATACATTCAAATGTCAATCACTAAAGCTATGATTTTCAAGCTTACAAAGGTCTTGGAAACTACGATGGCCCCAAACTCAGAACTAGGCCTGTTGTTTAAGCTTAGTCTACAAGCCAGTATTAGCCCAGTTTTTAATAATTATGGCTCAGAGAAATTCCAGGGTGGCAGCAACCTCTGCAGGCTGGCCTGTCACATGAGCATTACTCAGTTCGGGGCTTTTGCTAAAATAGCTTGCAGGAATTAAGCTCTTTTACCTTGACACTCAGTTTGAAGCTGCTGCCTAAACCTTTACATAATCTTTTCCTAATCACCACCTCAACTTACCTATAATTCAAGTGACGAATGCTTGATCTTCAATAAATGCACCAGTGCAGAAGAAGAACAAAGCAGACTTTAACACTGTTTGTGTTAGTGCTGTCATTTCAAAATTCCTCAGACTTGAAAAATGTCATACAAACATGCATTCATTTATACGAGGGCACCTGCTCACAGCAGGGCCAGACAGGTCTCTACAAGCTCGTCTTTTAAACAATATAGAAAAATTGGAGACCAAATGCTACAGAAGGGCAAAAATGTTACTATTCCTTATGTCCAAAAGCTTTCTTATGCACACCAAAGCCTGTGTTTGTCCAGCAATTCCACAAGCCCGTGAGGGAACCCTGCACCCCCCAGCAGGCACTTTACAGTGCCAGTTTACCTGTCTGGCACATCTCTGTTGACAAATAGGATTTTCAGAGCCAGCTTATTAATAACAATTCTGTGGGGAGGTACTGCATAATGAGGGTAACTACTGAAAGTCATAACGTGCCTCTGGGTCCTGGTGTTCAGCTCCATCCGATCTCCGAAGCTCCCTCGGATGCTCTCCCGCAGCCCCCTGTCATGACGTGGGAAGCTGAAATCAGAGCTCAGCTTCTGAGAGCTTCGCTCCAACAATGCTGGCTAATGAAAATGACGGTGGAGGAGAAGGGAACGGTAATGAGACATTTCAAGAGAGTCACACGTGCTTGCTTTAAAGGTGCAGGAGCACCGAGGTGCACTAACCTGGTTTTTCAAGTAGGTGCAATAATGACTACTGTAACAACTGGAGAAGCTCCTATGCTGGTACTGGCACCTTCTGATTTAAAACAACTCGTAACAGGGAAGTAGCACTTGAAAAAACACGAGCCCTGTGCTGCTGCTGGTGGCTCCTCTCCTTGCACAGAGGCTCCAGGGGAGGATCCCACCACAGGAGGGGAAAGGACCAGGATATCCCCCCCATCTCTGAGCTTCCCACCCACAGGTGAAGGATCCCATCTAACCACAGGCTGCTGCTTCTCACCATGAACTTTTAACCTTTCCGGCCTGTGTTCATCCCTGCTCCAGTACAGTCAGCCCACAGTGTGAAAAGGCAGAGGTGACCTTTTCCCACAAGCCGAGTGATTTGGAGAGTAATATTTAACATTTAAATGAGGCACAGTGGGTAAACATTTACAGCTGCCCTATCTCTGACTCTGTGCCTCACTGGCTAGCACATCTTTTGCCTTTCAATTCAGTCAATATATTTGCAAAATCAGAAAGTCTCCTCTGGATGGGACTCAACAGGATTTCACACCTTGAAAAAAACCAAACCATAAAAATCAGGCTATCCAGGTATTCAGAATAAGTGGAAGCCAGAGAGTTGGAAAAGATTCAAGTGAAGGTCTCCACTGTGAGAAAAGTTGCAACACCAGTAGATGTTCATCATTAGACATTAAATAATACACATAAGAGATAAGAAGACTCTATTAACTCAATTAACTCAAAATTACTCATATCCTCTTTTACTAAAATCTGTGTCAGTTCATCATCTGAACAACAGACAACCAAGGCAACAGATTTTCAAGAGCTGCTTTGGGAATAAATGTTTTTAGGATCATTTTTACAGCATGCTGGAAAGCAAAAGTAAAATATGACAGTCTTCTACAGAATTATATCCTCATTCTCACAATATACACAAAAGTAAAAGCACTTAAATATAAAGATGAAGGCAAATTTAAGTTATAAATAATATTCAATAATGGCTTCATATTCACTTTCTTTTCCAAGTACTACCCATGTATATTTTTATTTGTTAAGTGCCATAACACAAGAAAGTTACAACTTCGATTTGTTGTATGGCTTGTCCTGGTTTCAGCTGGGACAGAGTTAATGTGTTCTGGTGCTTATTTGCCAGCTGGGCTTAAACCACAACATGGCTGCAGGTTTGTTTTTCTTAATCAAAGGTATTTTAATTTTCTTTGCCATTGTATTATTTTTCTTTTGTTCTTTTTTAAACTTTCACCATTCCCCTTGCAGAGCAGCAGAGGTAAGGAAGGCTGTGCTTCCATCACTCCCCATCTCCCACAGGCTGTCAGTGATATCCCTGCTCTCCCGCAGTCTGAGCCTTTTCCCTTTACACTGGAACTTGCTGTTCGGTGCCACCAGCACCTTTGTCTCCATCAAGAAGAAAGATGAACAGTCGCCCAGGTAGTCAGGTTCAATTTCACTCCATAGATCAACTAACTAAGAGAGCTGCAGCAGAGCATAATTTACATCCCCCCGTCAGAAGTCTGAGTGTAGCTGACAGCCAACTTCACACAGCTTTGTCTGATCTTAATCCATTCCTGCACTTTGAGTTCCAGCAGCAACCAGCTCGGCCCAACTGAAACCTTTTAATGTCTAACATACAATTCCAGGTGCTCACTTGCTGCAGAAAAGCCTATTCTTTATGAAAAAAGAAAACCAATCCCAAACCCAACAGACAAGGCAAAGCAGCATAGAGAAATAATTTGAAAATACAGATTAAGCTGTGATGAGCAAAGGCAAAGTGAAATCCAGGTGAATGTCCCCCAGGTGAATGTTTACTAAAGAAAGGGCAAAACTTTCTAAATTTTGAATACTTTGATACAATTTTTGAGAAGCAGATGTTTGTCTTTTTTATTTAGCGACAAGATTTCAACTCTGAGCAAAGCACCTACAACTCTGCAGGCATCATTGCTAGAACACTACTTAACTGGGCTAAGCCTTTCTAGCATCACTATCTAAGGGCTCGCCTAAAAATGGCTTTGCAGTAAACTTGTATTAATTACAGCTAATACTCTGATAGAGTGTTAAAGAAAAATTGCTAATGGGACGTGGAGCTCAACATCTGGATGCATTTTGCTTCTGCACCTCTTCAGTGACAGAACCCAACATGGCACCACTCAGAGCAGCAGCATCGTGCTCCAACTGTCACCTGAGGAGCTCACATCCAGCTCAGAATTTTTCACAAAAGTGAAGCTGAGTGACAGTGAGGTAAAATTCAGCTTTTAACTCACATTGGAGATTGGAAAGTCAATGAAAACCTTGTTTCTTTCAGACCCATTAGTGGTGAGTCCTTCTATAAAAACAGATAGAGCTGCTTGAAACGCTTCGAGCCAGCAGCACACAAACACCTGAGAGCGAAGTCTCTGCAGAGGATAAAATGCTTTACAACCACGTAGCTTTGCTGGTATAATTTAATACAGAAAAGCAGCATTTTCTTTTGTAAAATCAATGTAGTGTATCTGCCCTTCACTGGTATATAGGACGAAGCACAGACCTTAGTAACATATCATCAGAGACACCACCTAAAGACATTCACATCCTGGAAGACTCACGTGCAGACAGAAGAACCTTTTTTCCTTTAACTGATGTTATTTATTAGCTAAGAAGCACAAAAGCCTAACTCTGGGCACTGAGTCCATAATTTTACTTCTCTGAATTTCCAAGATTTACACCTGTCATAAATATCAGAAACATGAATCTTGGAAATCAAATATTAAAATGAGGGATGATACTGTAATGCGCTGCAGCACACTGTAAATTGCTGTCATTTCTGGAGAGGTGGCAGCATTTCAGTGGTGGCTGATTGCTTTATTATTTTTGCATTCATTGCCCATCACTGATGTATGCAGGTTCATTTTCATTTTTAAGAAGCAGCTCTAAAATAAAACTCTAAAACGCACCACTCACAATAGGCAGAGTGCACATGTGATTTCTAGGCATTATGCTGTGAATTCCTCATCTTTATTTAGTTTCAAACTTTGTGCAATACTTTGAGATGTGGCATAAAGAAAACAAGACATCCACCTTCACAGGCAGTATTTGCAGATGTGTACAGCATCTTTACTAATTTTGAGTTCAAACATGTCCTAAATATCTCCAGCAATTATTATCCCCAGTGTGAGTTCAGTAATGAGGAACCATTGTCAGGATCTTTTTATCTGGGTATTTTCAATTCCATCGTAGCAAAAAGGTGCTTATTTTAATAACAGTTTAATTCTAGAAAGCTTCATGGGAAGTGTATTATGGAAGAATACGCATAAATTAACTTTTTTCCCAAGTACATCTCAGACTACTGTTAGCAAGGATGAAAGCATGACTAGGATTGTGAGGGAGAACATGTTGTCATGGTACATGGGTACAGTAAAAGAAAAAATAACCGAGGAGACTGAGGGCAAGCCAAGGTTTGCAGAAGGCCTCTAGGGCGTAGTTAGAGAAACTTGGCTAGCAACACCTCCCAGGACACTGTTGTGAACCAGTTCAGTGAGAAAATTCCAGAAACAGGAGGTCCAAAAAAAAAAAAAATAAGTCCAGGGCAAATCAAAATAGATGCTGCAGTTCAGTGAGGCTTCTGACACTGCAAGAAAACAATTTCCATTCTTGAAACAAATATACTAACATGACAGGTGACTGAGCAGTGTTTAAGCTCTGAACTCCATAACCATATGAGGCTTTGTTTCATGATTACAAAAGGCTTCTTTAGGTAATTCATAAAAGTTAAACCCTGGCTCTTTTCCATTAATTGCTCTAAGCATTCGCTGTCTCTCATCCTTGTGGGACTCTGTATGCACCATCATTTTCTGTTCTGCATTGCTGCTATTGCTCTCTACCTGCAGCCTCCGGAAAAGCATTGCACATTATATTTAGGCAGAAATGGAAACATGACTGTAATGATGCCAAAGAGCAGCAATTACAGTGAAACAAATTAAATTGGGAAGACAGTGAAAGATAATTTACTTGAAACACCGTATTTCAGCCCACCTAAGGAAAATAAAAATCTAAACAGTTTTTCATTTAGAGTTATGGTTAATTATTTATGGAGGTAAATCTATAAAGACTAACAGCTGTATTAGAGAAGTCTTCTACCTGTGTGTTTATGAATACTGCAACTCTGATAGTCCCAAAATCACTTCTGGGCTGTAAGGTTTGATGGGGAGGTGAGAGAGAACAGAGCTTTTCAGAAATATCCCAGTAAATGCAATTTGAGAAGAAAAATTTTCATTTAGATTGAGACTATAAAAGGAGTTCAAGAAAAGAAAAACATTACAAATCCTGAACAGTCTCATGTATTTACTTATTCTTTGGATTTCTAATACAGATGCTGCCCCAGCCAACAAGTAGCCACGATGCAGAGGTTGTCCTGACACAGGGTAAAAGCTTGTGTGGCTGCTCATAAAATCATAGAATACCCTGGGTTGGAAGAGACCCACAAGGATCACAGATATTCCTCCTCAACAGATTTCTCATTTCATAAAGAATAAATACACAACCAGTCTCACACTCTCATTTTGTAAACACAAACTCCTGCCTATGAACAGCCAAATTATGAAGCAAAAAATAATTGTGAAAAAGAGAAGGTTATTAACCCTTCTGGATTGTGGGCTTGGAAGTAGGAGTGCAACCCTGCAGACCTCACTGCGATTAGAGCTCCAATGCCGGTGAAAACATTCTCATTTGGGTGTATTTGGACTACAGTGGAATATCAACATACAGGGGATGTTCAGTATAAAGAGACAAACTTAAACAGATGTTTTCATAGCAATCACTCAGTTTAGGAAAAATGCCCCACTAAAAGTGCTTGATATGCTTGAACAGTATTTCTAAGTAGTCAAAGGAAATACCTGAAATTACAGATCAGTTATATGGCTAATTTCAATTCAGCATGACAGCATTCCTCGAGGGGAGACAAGTCATAAATATGAAACTGTCAGAACTTCCTTAAAACTCAAGCATGATATAGCCTAAATCTACCACACAGCTGAAAAAAAAAGGGGAAGAAAAATTAAAAAGAAACCTTAGGAAACAAGCTGAAGTGATTTCTTTGTGCATTTTGGGAAATTAAAAAAAAAAAAAATAAAGGAGTATTTTCTGCCAAAGTTATTTTACAAAAGTTGTTCAAACCCAAATTTCCTTTCTATCTGCCTTGGGCAGAATTCTCAGTTTCCTAGAAGCAGAGTCCAAAGTGAGTTTGGAGGCACACTGGCACCTTCAGAGCCGTGCAGATACAACACCTGCCCCTGAAGCCGCCTGTCATTTTCCCCAATGCCATCAACACACTTTTCCTACTTTTCTCTCTTCGTTAACTCATAAAGGGAAACTGGGAAGAGAGCAGCTTCTGCTGCCATGCTGCAGGCTGGATTCATTAGGAACATCCTGACAATGTGCTACCAAAGGACGGGGGGAAAAACAGTTAAGAAATATGGTGAATATTTTTATATTTTAATTATATCACACTGCATATTTTACCTGTGGGAGATGAAAATATTTATGGACTTTTACACATTTACAGCAAGATGTATATCTTTTTTCTGGGACTGAGGGGAAAAAATGGATCTACAAGGAAAATAGGTTTCTTTTTGTGAATTTGTTCATGTTACAGGACAGTGAAGAACTTGCACCAACACAGACCAAGAAGCATTTACCAAGCATCAAACCTAATAAGAGCAGTTTGATTTCTGAAGCAGCTTTTCCATTCTCCTCGGTAGCAGTTTCTTTCTATTTCTATGAAAATTTCAGAGAAATTCAAATTTCCATAACCCTCTTCACTAACAAAGAAAATAAAGTGCCTGTATGCTTAGTAGCTACTCGGTGTTAAATACTTACCTGCTCCTCTTCCAACAACCTTCCAGTAAGAGGTCTGCCAGGTCTGTTTCATGCCAGAAGATTTTCACAGCGTTAAATTGCCACGTCTACAAACCATATTACGTTGACCACTCTGAAAACTAGAGAGACCTTGCATTGAAAGGCGCATTTATTCACATTGAAAAGATAACCAGAGAAATCACTGACATTAATTTATTTCCCTCAAAGTATTTTTCCTGACCCTGTAAGCAGCAGACCTGGAGTCACATATGTTTATTCTTACAGCCAGGGACCAAAATCCCTTCACAATGACAAGATATTTAAAATCTCTCCTTCCTAGAGAACCAGCTTTATTTCAGGCATCTTAAGGAGAAAATCCCATTCCCTCAACAGAGTGCTCTGTTAAGAGCCTGGATGTGGCTGATGCACTGCCTAGACCCCAGCAGTAAGAGGAATTTAAGGCTTTTAGACAATCTGAGGCTTTGTCTACACTGCAACATTTTGTGGGATTGTTGTCTAGCAAAGTGTGGGGGGGAAAAGCTTTTGTCTTGAGGATAATGCTATTTTTTCTAATTTTCTTTATCTAAATGTTGGTCCATGGACAGACACCTGGGCCACTGATCCCCTGAAATCACTGCTATGTTCCCTGCCCTCAGCTATGTCACAAGACCACTCCCTCATTAATGAACACACTCATAACTATTTTAAAGTTACTTCATTCCTGCATATCATGAAAATTGGTTGCCTCTGAATTTCCCAGCAACATTTAAATGCTTGTCTTGAACTGGAAATCCATAAATCACTTTATAGGCAGCAACATCAACAAGAACATCTTATCATCTTGCTTATGGGTACTGCAACCATCTCAGCCAACATCAGCACTGGTCATCTACAAAATCTTCCATGTGAGTGTGCGTAGCTCGAATTAAAAAAGTGCTACTGTAAGAACAAGGTATTTTCCTGTAATATTTCCATAATTTTCTTACTTTCTACAGGAATCTTCCAAAATGAAGTTGGGAGATGAAGTAATTTGTTTACATAACAAAGAAAACATGTGCAATAGTTTCAAGAAACATATTTCACTTCTCAAATCACAAAAAATAAAGTTTCATGAGGAATAAATCTAGGACCATCCCAGTATTTCTTCCTGTACTACAGCCTGTCTCATAATGGGCACACCATAGTTTCCTGTGATGTTTATATTTCAATAAGACAGTTAAACCCCAAATGTTATTATTTGTATTCTGTAATTATTCACTTTTCTACTCCAGTGAAACCCTATGAATCACAATTTAGTGGTCACTTATTAGGAAAGACTATAATAGATAAAACCAACAATAATCAACAAACCAGGCATATCAGCATTAACATGAAATGGTTCTAACTTCTGTTTTTCCACAAAGCTAACAACCCTTACATACTTAAGCTAGTCCTAATTAGGATGGAATGGTCAAGCTTGAAAAACAAACACAATTTTATCCTAAAAACATACAAAAATACAACCATTTAAAAGTGTATATTCTAGGAAAAGACTTTCCATACTGCAGAAGTCTGGTTTCAGCTAACAGGAACTATAATTTAAAATAATGTCTTGATTTGGTAACTTCTGGGAAATTTATCTGCACTGATTTTGACACAACTGAGAGCTGAGCCCACCACATTAAATGTGCAAAACTTTTGCGTTAGTTCCAAAGTAGAGTCCCCAGCAAATTTGTTTTAAGTGGGACAGCTCTAGCAAACTAAAAAATTAATCCTCTCTTCTTAATTTCCCACAAGAGTGTAAACATTTTGTGGTAAGTTTCTTGCTCATATGAAATCTCGCCAAAGATACTTTGGCCTGAAGCTTAATGAATTATATGATCCAGACAGAATATATCTAGTAAATGTTTTTTGATGAATCCACTAACCCAAAAGTCAAGTTAAAGCTGAGATTTTACAATACCATGTTTATTCCCCACAGTAAGATTTTTCTGTCAGCAGAGACCTTTATGAACATGAATTTACCTGAAGAAGTGAAAAGCAAAGATTTCTGCTCTTTTCAGGCGGGTTTTTACTTACATAAAACACATCTATTTCACTATCTCACTAAGTGTTTCCAATTTGCAGGTGAGATTTTCCACTTCAACTGGGAAAACAAATGGAAGCTGTCAAGAACCCTGCCTGTCAGAGTATCCTTGCCCATGCTGACCTACACTGCCATATCAGCAAGTAACTCTCATTCCCAGAAGAACCCGCCATTGTTTTCCAGAACACACATTCAAGCCACCAAGAACAAAGTTCAAGCCACTCTTCTTTCATTTTCATCATGGAAACAGTTGCACCAGGCAAGGCTTAGATTGGATATTAGGAAAAATTTCTTCATGGAAGGGGGTTGTAAAGCATTGTACATGCTGCCAGGGGAGTGGTGGAGTTACCATCCCTGGAAATGTTCAAAAACCATGAGGATGTGGCACTCGAGGGTTCGGTTTAGTGGTGAACATGGTGGTGGTGCTGCGTTAACAGTCAGACTCAGTGCTCTCAAAGGTCTTTTCCATCCCTAATGATTCTGTGATTCTGCTGGTGTTCTGACTGTCATCTCCTGGCAAATCGAACTGGGTGCTGCTGCTCCCAGAGAAACCTAAGCAAGGAAGGTCCGATTGCTTCTGTTTCCTGTACATCCATAGCTATCACTTCCATGGCTTTCACCAACTTTCTTAGCTCCAGCTGAATCCCTGTGGTCATGCAGTATTACCTTTGTAATTATGGAGTCAGCAGCAGGCACTCTGCCACAGCTGTGACAAAAACTGACCTGCACAGATCAGAGGGTAAAGGCTCAACCTCATTTTTAAGATAAAACAGTAATATTTTTGCTGGTACTGTTGAATTTTCCTGGAAACAGCTTCTTTTGTCCTTTAAGGCAAAATCCTTAATCATGAAGTTAGTCCATGTTTTCGTGCTTAATTCCATAAAATCTCTAAGCACAGAGAAACCCCAAGGTTGGTTTGACTTTTTCCACAGCATCAGGAAAGGTAACACCCACTGGAGCCAGTGGTGACGCTGGCCAGTAAAAGGAGCAACCTGGACAGCAAGAAACTAAGGCCCACAGCCAAGATAACTTCAAGTTATTCAATACTGATTCAATATTAAAATCCTCTTTTTTTCTACTGAAGTCAAAATGAAATATTTTTATGTATTTTGAGCCTTATTAAAACCTATTCTTCCTTTTTAAAACAAAACTTAATTGAAACCAGCCAGAAGCAGAAAGCTTCATTTATCATGAAGTGACATTTTTGTAATTAAAATACAGTTCAGAACAAAATGTTTAGCTGCAAAGGCGTGAATTTTCCCTTCTTCACTGTTGCTGCCAACTTGCCATTATTATGAGTGCAGTTGCTTCTTTTCACTGAAAATTAACTGAAAGGAGAACAGAGTTAGTTTGTCTAGAAACAGATCCCACCTTCTCCTCTTTTTAAGGAGGCAAGGCATGGTGCAGATGCACTGCTGTGACCATGTATTGAGTTCTTTAATAAACAGGATTAACAGCAACAATTCCTTCTCCCTTCTTTCTCTTCTTTTCTTGAAGGCTCCATTTTTGGGTCAACTCAGCCTTTAATGAAACAGTTGCTCTCTGTGACTTCCTCTAAACATATTCACATGTTAACAAGGCTGGTCATGTGCAACAGTAATCCCAAAATCATGCCAGCAAATCTGGTAAACTGAATTTTAGTTGCAGGAGATAGGAGCAGGGAAGAAGTATCAGGTTACATATACCTCTGGCTACAAGTCCAACCATACTTACATTTCTGTACATGGGTCTCTAACTGAAAGATCAGGTTAGTTTTAGATGAATGGTATCATAACCATGAAAACTGTACATGGTGCACATGAACACTGCCTTTTATATTCATTTCTTGTGCCTAAAATGCTGACACATGCTGGTAATAACTATAAGCTGTTGTAAGCTGGAATCTAAAGTTGACTGGCAAATTACTTTGGGATATACCAACTCCTTTTCCTAAACAACATTCCATGTCCTAGGAAAACATCTGCCTCTATGAACAGCAGCAATAGATACAAACCATCTCATGGAGGCACAGAAAGTTTGTATGAAACTCTTACTCCTCTAAGTGGAATGGAAGACGGAACCATCATTTTCACTGCAGCCTTTCACTTTGAGACACAAATAAATGAACAGCAAACTCAGAGTGATGAGAACATTCTTACTCCTCTCATAAAGTGAGTGTGCTCCTAAGGCTTTGAAGTAGGTTAATACCATGATTACAGCATTTGCAGAGTTTTGCAGCGGCATGCTGCTCCAATCTCCTTTCGTACTTAGCAACTAAATGAATAAAAATTCTGCTGGTACAAAGGTTAAGTACATTAAAGAAGAGGCATATGAAGCTTTAGCCACACCTCCATCTGATATATGAAATAAAAATCTGCAGGATCCGATGGCTTGATATACTCGGAGTGATTCAACACTTCTGGCACAATCTCGTCATCTCTAATACCCCTTATGTGCTACAAGGGTTTTAAAAGAGGGAGCACAAACAGCCACCTCCAACAATGAATCCAGTGCTTCAGCTCAATATAATGACTGTTGGGATTCCCTTCCAACTGTGATCCAGTTCCCCTTCTAAACTGGTACTTGAAACACCGTCATTTGGAGGAATTCCATCACCTCCACTGCAAACACTGGCCCAGCTGTGCAGACACTGGGACCAGGCTCTTCCACCTGGACTCTAAACTCTCTCCAAATGGTTGAATTCCAGATTAAAGTTGAAATTGTCATAAAAGAAAAGTATTTCCCTCAACAATTGTGACTTAGAATTCATTTACTACTACTTACCATTAGGCTTGAGATGAGTAAACTTGTAAACTCACATGTTGTACATAAGTAAGTGAAATTCTGATCCATAGGAACGTATTGATCATGAAATCTCAGACCTCAAAGCCTATCACACACAACAGATCAAATGAAAATCCTGCTCTAAATGCTGGCAAAGGAACTCTGAACAGTGATGAACTTGGATTACTTTGCCTTGGTCATACCAGCATAAGCATATTAATGTGTTTTAGACATGAAAGTCTGGCTGACTAAATACTCGTATTCCAGGGATGCTCAGTTTACATAAACAGTACTGGCAATAGGGAACTGCTTGTGTTATACACCTGCTATTGGCAATTAAGATAATTCATTTCTGAGTGTAAAAATGTTAACATGAATTCTTTAGTAGAAAATACCCAGTTCCTTTTTTCAAGTCTGTTGGGTTTTTTCCCCTCACAGACCCCCATTTCTAAATCTTTCCGCTTGTCAGTTCTGAATAACTTGGTTTAAAAAAATGGTACTTAAAGGGTTTTGAGTTTAATGCAGGCCAATAACCTTGAATATTTTAAAGCAGCTAGAAAGAAGCTTAACCACACATTTCAGCAAGTCTAAAGAGACAAAATTTGAAAGGTATTTATAACTAGTGCCTCTTTATTTTCACATCTCAGGCTTTTAGAACCTTTGCTCTAAACCTAAAGGGGAAATATTTTCCCTTTGAACTAGGTTACTTCAAATGGAAACTTCATTACTAACCTTAGAGAATTCCGTCTCCTCCAAACATCATCGGCTTTGAGAGAAAAAAAAATCAGCTTGTGTTTGGATATAATTAGTGTGAACTGACAGAAATGACAAAATCTGGCCTGCAGAGGTTATAGGGCATTAACAAAAGATGATGTTGTAATAGTTTAGATTTCTCTGCTGGAGATAGAGCGTGTGGAACAGAGCAAGAAGAAAGGACAGAATATGTAATGCTGACCTCACCAAGTTCATCTGATGGTCAGTGAACTCACACGAGTTTCAAGTTACATTCCTCAAGATAACTTCGCATTTCTGAAAAAAACAAAGAGATGCTCCTTTGGTATCTTTTCCCCCTCCCTCTCTCTAACTAGAGCATTCCTCTGGAATTCAGCAGTGGAAAACAACGTATAATATTCACCACACAAGTTTAATAAAACATAAAAGTCCTCTTTGGTAATTTCACACAAATGTGTAGCTCCAACTTTCTTACTCTTGTGTTGGTCAACACAATTAGTTTTCTCATTATGAAACATTCAAAACTATTAAATGTTGATATGACTTTGCTGGAAGCTGAACTTCGACTAAAAGGTGAAAAACAACTCCTACAGTTGCTTTTCAAAATTATGAGGCTTCAGATTTCCTCTGTTGTGAAAGTCTTATTATGAAATTGGACTTCAGTAGCAAAAAGTCAAGTTTCTTGTTAAGAGTGACATCTTTGTATTTGTCTCTCTTCAATGATCATCATGCAACAGGAAACCTATAATCCATAGTATGTTTATAGAAGTTCTTATTGCACTTTTAAATTTGCATTGATTGCTTCATTACCAAAAGGACACAGATCTTCCCCAAAATCATTTCTTAAAATTATATTTTGTTTTAAGAACTGAGGAGTGTAATACAAAGACACAAAGTATTTCATATAAACACACAATAATTTCACATAATAAAAATACTGCATCTGATTGCTCTTTGCACATTTAGCCCCAAATGATTGGTTCCACCACAAGATTAAAAAAACCCCAAACTTCCTCTTTATCTTCATAATCTTTTCAGTATACTACTAGTTTATGCATTGAATAGAATATGAGGAATTACTGAATTGAGGAATTATTGAATTAAGGAATTACTGCAGAGAGTTTACTAGGTTTTTAAATATATGGGATATATATTTGCTTTATCTTTATTTGCTTAAATGACCATGTCCCTGAAAATGGTTATGAGATAATTTAAAATGAATGATGAAATGAATATAACATCCTAAATGTTTTAAACACAATAAAGATTCTCTGTTTCTACAAGATCTGACTCCAGGATCCTTCTTGCTCTCTACCTTAAGAAAACTCCAGCCATGAACATACAAATTAGCATTGAAGTGGGCTTTTAGGTTGGAAGTCAAGAAGTTTTTGAACACCCAAGCTGTAGTGAGCAGAACTATCTACACTTGCCTAGTAGGGAAGGACTTGGCCTAAAAAGAAAGAAGATAAACCTGCGTTATCCTGGACCCCATTAGCATATGCACTTACAGATGAGCTTCAAAGTACGGGCCTTTTCATCATTTTAAACAGAGTTAGATAACCTCTAATAAACCCCTTTTTAATATCATTAAAGACTGTTCATCCTGCTCTGCTCTACCCCTGTGGCCATGTTAAGCACCGTATCTTAAATTCTGCAAAACTGCTGCAACCTCAGTCTTTTCTCACTTGTTCCTCTTACTAGTTCCTCTGCCAAAATAATCCCTCACAAATCCTGCTGAGACTGCACCCCTCTGAAGCCCTGAACTGATGTCCAGTCATTCAGCCTCTTCATCTGAAACTTGTTTTTTTTCTTCTTCCAACTAAAACTTGCTCAAAAATAGGATCTACACTGAAAATATTCAGATTTTTCCTGTTCTGATATTCCCCAAAAGGAAAACGGAGCTGCAAAGGCAAACAAAGAAGGAAGAAAGGATGAACAGACATATATATATGTATATCTCACAGTGGCCCAGGGTAATCACCAGAGATATGAGTTTCCCCCAAAGACATGTCCCTCAATCAGCACAAGGGTCCAGCTCTTCTCCCCTTCCTGAGGGATCCATGATTCCTCTCACACAAAGCTTCTCTGTCCAAAACATTCTCTTGCATTTGAGAGTGTTTCCTTAATGAAACCTTAGTTGAAAACAATACTTCTTTACAGAGAGTTCGTCTGTTAACAGATCTACTCATTTTGTTGAAAAATTATCCAGGAGTAATTCCTCAACACCTACAGTTTCTATTTAATTAATTTATCTAGTTCTCATGAACCAACCTGTCTTCCTTTTTACATCTACAGGAGTATTAACAGACTTTTTAAAAGAAATAGAGGAGAAAAGAATTTTTCTAAGACATAAAGAATTTAGACATTCTAGCGCTTCCATCGATATCCGTTGTATTCACATTCAAGTTGGAGTATCATGCAAACAAAGCAGGCAGCTCCATCTTGACTGCCAAGCACAGAAAGCAGCACATTCCCTGACCACTGTCCTTCCATTCACTGAATAGGACAAAGGTCTCCAGGAAATAGCAAGATGAACTCAGCTCATTAAAAACTGTATGAAAATGTATATCCTGAAGGGATGTTAAATGAGGCTTACCCAGGCAACTTTGAGTCTCTGCTTCCTTAGAATTTTAGTGCTTAACCTTACAGCCCCGGCATTTCTTTAATGCAATTAAACAGAGGTATAGACAGAATGTATTGCTTAGTTATAGTCTAGCACAGAGAAAGAAAATAGCCGAGACAGATAAAGAATTCTGTAGGTAGTTTTCATTTTGATCTCCAGCATCTCCCTAGCACTGCCATTCTTTTGACATGCTCCTAACAGCAGATGCTGTGTTCTTCCACATCCAGTTTTACTGGGAAGGACTGGTAACACATTATTTTTAAAGAAACACTTCAGATTTGTGATTTTTTTAAAAAAAAAAAACCATATGATCCATAAACATCCCTATAGTAGTAAATACAGCAAACACTAAATACACCTAGGTAACCATGTCAATACTAAACTTCAGCCATGCCTGAGTACAGAGTACACCCCACTTCCCTGGTGCATTTAATTCACTTTATGCAACTTTGTACATTTGAGTTCAATTTAAAACTTATACAGGCAACACAAAGAATAAAAAAGAAGATTAGTTCGTCCAACTACTACTCATGTTTTTGCCTTCCACCTAGTTATCAGCACATTATTATGACGTGTGGATATTACCCTCTTATTACTTCGACAGCAATTTTACATTTAAAAGTGAAATTAATAGCTAACCTCAAAAGGCATACTGTGCTTAATTTCATTTCACTCCCTGAATCATCCTTTTCACTATACAATTTTTCCTCTAACTAAACTAAGAGAATCAGAGGTGTAATTATAGATCACAGATTAGTTGTTGAACATTTGCTAGTAGTTAAAATGGGGTAGACATTAAAGGCAAGTTGACTCCTGAGGAAGCTGCTGCTGCTGTCATTTGTAGAAGAGTTTGCTGTGAAACATTAATATTCATGAAGTCAAGGCTAAAGCTTTCTGTGCTTCTGGACAACTTAGCAGGGCTCTCCCAAAGAAGGACATCCTACTACCACTGAAACCACTGACAGGAGGATCTGGGAGAGAAGGAGTCCCCTCAGGCCCTGCAGCCTGCCCGATTCGATTAGCTCTAATGGAAGATCCTGGAAACACAATCATGTTAACATTTCTGGTTCTACATGTACTGTTAACATTTCTGGTTCTACATGTACCGACTTTTGTGTTCATGCGGCAACAGCTTGTTTCCTTCCCTGACTGAACCATCATAGAGAGGACACAAAGCCCAGACAGACCATACACTACTCACACCTCTACTTCAAACTTGATCTACCTGGAGCAAGGAATGGCAGTTTTGGGACTCGGCAGCCAAATGATAATTCGCCCTACTTCTCCTATTTTCACTGCTCTTTTGCAGCAATGAGTAATGCTGTCTTCAGGAAATGGAAGTGAAAGCTACTCTGTTCTTGTCAGAATAATAATGGATATTGTGTTGGCAACTACTCTCCTGTGCTGCACAACTGCATGAATAAAAGGAATTGGGAAAAGCCAACAGTATTATAAGTAAATCAAGTGGATAAACTCACCTGCTTGCAAATAAGTGATAACCTTTTTTGTGTGGTGTTTCAGCCTGAGCAACAAGAACAGGATAAACATTATGTCTAAATCAGAAGTGAGTCAACTCCACTGATCCTTCTCAGTGGAGAGAGGTTGTGGGGGAGAAGCACTGGCTGTTCAGGGAGGGTCAAAACAGAAACATGCAGCTTGTAAGATGTGGAGTGCCTCCACGCATGGTTGTACAAAGAGAACCAGACTGAAAGATGGCCTTTGTCAAATTTCAGGTTTAGGTCAGTGCTGGGAAATCAGCTTTGGCCTCACTGTTGGTACAAACAGAAGGAAAGATGCCAATGAGCATTAAAGTACTTGCTGCTTACGACTTGGTTTCATGCAGAGTTTCTATTCAGAGAGGCCACACAAATTCAAGTAGGCAAGGCTGGCCTTCTTTCTCAGTTTAGAAAATGGATCATCTTTAGAAAACGTCCCTCTACAGAGCACTACCTGTGAATCATGGTGCAGCTCCTACTCGAGATGAGCCAACGAGCCAGACAGACAGAGCAGCCTGAGCTTCGGGCTCATGGGATGCAAGTTCTGGTGTGGATGCCTGACTGCAGAATGAGTTGTTCAAGACAAGAATCTCTTTTGAAGGTGGTCCCTAATGATGGAGGTCTCCAGTGAGAGAGCTGATAAGTATCAGTAACTTCATGCACTAAATTTACCACTTTCTGAACTACATAAGGACCCCGTACTTTCCTAAGCAGCACTTACAAAACAGGTCTGACCCTTGGCAATGTCTCCATGTTCACTACCCAGCTCTGACAGTGCTTCTGTCCACTGTCACCTTCCAGAGAGACACATCTGCTTTTGTATCCAAAACCTATTTCATGCAGGACTCCAGGATTCTACACACATATTCCTGGGAGAGCAAAGGTACCAAAAAGTACTCTGATTTCTCCTTTCCTGCAAAATCAAAAGCATTCAGTCTTTTTTGGCATTGGTTGGTAGTTACTAAACAAAAAATTTTCCTTCTGGCTGCTCACTTTGGAGGAAACCTTGATTATTTTTCATATTCACTGTGCCTGCTCAAAATCCATAAAATATGTTAAGATTGGATCATTTGGCACTTGCATTAAAAGAACTGTAAAAAAAACCCCAAATCAATTAAGGGCATCTAATACACCTGACCATGAAGTGGATTTAAAAATAGTTTAAAAAACTGAAAAAATATCTTGCTTTTTATTCAGCCCTTTGTTTCCATATAAAAGACCCCCACGAACACATTACTCAGTTAAACAAACTAAATACACCATTTCATCTGCAAACCAACCAACTGTAAAAGCAGAGAAATGCTCTTTTTCCTGTCTTTATACTAACAGTAGCTATTATATATAACCGTGTCTAGATAAGAATAATACAAATAATATGTAATTATTTCTGAGGACAAGTTTATCTCGAAGAGGAATTCAATTTCAAGAGGAATGCTATACTTAAACACATTCATCCACTTTACCATTGGACAAGCCAAATACATTATGAACTACATATTATATACCTTTATTCTGGAAGGCCAGCAATGTCCATATTGATTCTATAGATGCAATCATCTACAAGGATCACAGCCACATCTTTTCTTTACTCATGAGGAGCACAGTGAATGTCTGCCCTGACATATTTATCACGGGAAGTCTGAGCCTATTACTCCACCAAATTTCCTACATATTTCTTTGAGCTCTTAAAGAGGAATTTACCATAAGGCATGAAAGGAGGGCTTACAGTTTCGGCCACAGTATTTCAAAATGCTACCAATTTTGTCAGCAAGTTATCTTAATTGTAAGTGGTCAGTGTTCAAGAGCTCTGTGACATTAACGATTAAGGACAGTTATTTTTCAACCAAAGTTTCTGTGATTATTTTACCAGTATATATAGCTAAACACATCTGTTTCAGGCTGCTGAAATACACAAACCAAACCTTGCATGCTTCTGTTAACTGGTACATTGCTCCACAGTTTTTCCTTTGCAAGCTGATTAATGAAATTACTGTGATATAAACACTGAGAGAGCAGACATATTGGTTAAAGCACAAAATAAGAAACAGGATCCTCAGATTACACATCAAGCTCTGCCCTGATCTGTGCTGTAATCTTAGGAAAGTAATTGAGAGATCAGCACTGGCTTTAATGCAAAGATCTAACTACCTCTGAAATCAATTTATATTTCCTCATATGTACAAAAGTCACGAAAGCTCATTATTTTCCATAAATTATATGAGATTATACAAGTTTGGAGGAATTTTCCCTAGTAATATGTAAAAGTATTCACTGCAATAATGTGAACAGCAATGCTAAGTGTTACCTGTTTATTTCAGGGAAAATCAGTGAGCAACTTAATGCTTCCAAGACGGCTGAGATGCAGCTAATATTCCAAATTTACTTGTCTTTGATTTTCCTTCAACAAAATGGGAGCAGTTATCAACACAGCTAGTACCTTTAACTTGAATTACACAGTAACACTTAAGTGCATTATATGTGAAATTCTGCAAGTAACAACAATGTCAACAGAAAAGGCAAAAGTAGAAGTGTTTCAGAAAAGTAAAAGTGTTCAAATGCATGTAGTGCAACATGCTGACAGAAATGTTACTCATTAATATTTATTACGCAAGCAAATATCTTCGGAAGAAGAATGCTACAAAAACATTGTCACCATCAACATACTTGTCCCTGTAGAGTATTTCTCTGTGAGCCATATTAGGAAACTTCTACTAATCCAAACCTCTGGAGGTATTTTAGCTACTAATCTGGATGAATTAGGTCACTCCTGCTCAGTTATTCGTTACATGATAGAATTTTCTTCCCTGAACTCTCTGAACAAAACTTTTCATTTACAAAGGCCTTAATATGAATTTTGCTGAGAGTCTTTTCAATGACTGCAAGTGGAGAAAAAATTTCCCTGAAAATTAATTTCTTTTGCCTGCTTGGACGTTCTACCTCCTTACCAGTCCCAGTCCCGCCTTCTCCAGGTTTCAATCAAATCTCAGATGTAGTTTTATAGTATAAGAGGATGAAGCCAGAAAAAACGTACAGCACAGGCTGAGGGGGATGCATAGGATGCATAGGTGATCCTCACTGCCAGCAACCAGCAGGTTTTCCAATGTACATCCAGCCTTGGAGCACAGGAACATCCACCTGTATTTAATGACTGTTGTATGAGTCAAATCTTCTGTGGAATATGCATTGCATTAAGCTCCTAATTACTAGTTTCAACTGAAAGGCTTTGACAACTGTTAAAATATTGAGAAATTATAAAAGAAGCCTTCAAGAAATGTTATTCTTAACATTCAATAGATTATTGATTCCTCTACCAAGGAGCAGCAAAGTAACAAGAGCCCCAACGTTAACTTAGCCAGATCCCTCTCTCAATTACAAACAACAGTACACATTATAACCACAAGATACAACATCCATCACCCCCAAAGAATTAACAATTCCATTAACAACCACAGACCCCCCTTTGGTACGTAGTATTTGAAATACAATTCATGAGCTCTCTAATTGATGATAGGTTATTGGATAACTCTTGTTAATTATAGCTACACAATGTCAAAATTAATGATTTTCCCACCCCCTTTCAACTTGCGAATGAATTCATAACTTATATCAAGACTCAAAAGATGTGCAATTAATATTGTCAGTAATCATTTCACAGAAGAGATTTGTTAAAGCCAGGCATGTGGACACAATTAGTGTATCAATTAATGGTGTTGTTACTTGATCTATAAATTATTGAAAACCTCATAGCTACTGCAAGGAAACAAAGCAAATCCACTCCCTGTCAATGAAATAAGCTCCTGACTGTGCCCCTCTT
Source organism: Cephalopterus ornatus (assembly GCA_013396775.1). NCBI lineage: Eukaryota > Metazoa > Chordata > Aves > Passeriformes > Cotingidae > Cephalopterus > Cephalopterus ornatus. The sequence goes on along the minus strand of VZRE01015558.1, from coordinate 49,447 downwards.
TCATTACTCTTTAAATCAAATTTGAATTTTCACAGATTCCATGAATCTTAGCTATGTAATCAGAAAAATAAATGAACCTATACCAACCTGACAACTTGAAATGCATCATTACAGTGATGATGGTTTAATTATTGTTAGCTGATCACAATATTTTGTTTCAAAGTTAAATAATTAAAAAAAAAAATCCACCATTATTGTTCACAGCACTTATTAATTTAAACTCAAGTTCTAATCTGGAAATAAAGTTGTAAAAACTGCATCGAGGTTTCTATGTGTCAGCAAAACTGTAACTTTCACATCAATCACAAACCTCCATTCCTCTCTCAAATTTAGCAATGATTAGTCCAAAGACCAGATTCAAATGAGGTCTAAGAAGCCCAAATCAGGACTTGGGTAGCATTAGGCACCTATGATGAAAACTGAAAATGACAAAACATAACCTCGTTTAAAGGCTGCCTCCCCCAGAGGCTTTTAAACTAACTAGGTACCTCCTGTTTGATCTTAGTGTGACTCGAGTTTTGCTCTTGGGTATGCAAAGGCTCTCCTTTAGACAGTTATGCAGACCCCAGTTTCTCATTAGTGTTTAAAAGGTCCAGGAAATAGATGATTCTGCCAGAGGCCCAATCCAACAGACGTGAATGGTCCTGGAGCCACTTTATTCCTTTTAATCAGGAGAGATAAAATGGGACGGTTAAGCTTTCTGCCATCCTGATCCCAAGAGGATCAAACTCACATCTCCCACCACCAAGAAAGCCCTACCACGAAAAACCCCTTCTGCCCTCCTGGTGCAAGTGGGGCAATTCCTTACCTGGCATTAACCAGCCCCCTGAGCTCTCCCTCCTCAAGCACGGCTTTGGGACTTGGATATTCATCCAGTCAGAACAAAGTGCCCAGCTCACAAGAAGAGAAGACATCTAGCTCTAGCAGAGACCTAGCACATCACACCCTCTCAGAATTTCCTATTCCTACTGGCCAGTTACAGCAATCCCCAGCTTGGCGCCCTGCCTGCTATGAAATCTGCTTCCAGATGCCACGTGCTTCCCACACACTCACTGGAAACCCATTAAATAGGGGAATTTCACCCAAGGGGATCCTTAGCATCAACAATCATGATGCTGACTGTCGACATGTCCAAGCTCCTCTCTGTATTTGTTACCATTTTTAAAAGTCCCTGTCATTCTGAAAATTGACTCAAACGCCTTACTATGGGGGATACAATGAGAAACGATGTTGCAAAAAAGCCCTTAGCTTCAAATAGAAAAATTACAGAATTTAAGTGCAAGAGAAAGAAACTAAATCTCTAGAAAAGTCTCTGGCCCGCCCCCAAGCAGGTGAAGATCTGCACTGAAATTTGATAACCTGGCTCACTCCACTGATACCCCATTTTAGTTTTACTGTTTCAGTTAATTTTCAAGGAAGGATTTTCCAAGGCAGTTATCAGTGTGAATTCAACATCAATGCAACACATTTCCCCTGGAGAGGTTTCTAAATCAATTTTAATTCCGATAGGCTCAAGTAAATGTTTTCAATTTGATTCAATAATCCATATACACTTATAAAATGGCTTTTCTCCCACGTACTACAAGACAAACATGGTTTATGTTTGCAACAACTTTGGCTAATAAAAAATTCTAATTTCCTATCTTAAATGATACAGACACACAATTTTTATTCACTTCTTAATGAACCAGATGAAATAAACAAATGAAATAAAATCAGCATTTAAGAGCATTAGTTGTATCATTAGATCTCTAACTGCTATAGTAACACATGATTTTTGGCAAACTCAAAAAAAAACAAAAATAAAAACAACTGAATCACAAAAAAGTCCTCAAATAGAGCTTTAGAGCTTTCTAAATCTCCTAAGAATTTGTCATCATTTCCACTTAGAGAGCAAGATGAAACCTCTTCAGAATGTCTTTTGAAATGTGAGCAAGTTCTCAAAAGAGGTAATTACAACAAAGTTACTACCAGATATCAGCAAGAGTGGCATGAAGATTAGGGCTGGAGGTGAGGGATGGCAGAAATATAATCTCCTCTAATAGCATCTAGTGTACTGCAAGCTCAAAAAATGGAATAAAATGTAGAAAGGAGGGCTGTGGAGGTCAGGGTGAGACATGGGGCCTCAATGGCAAGAATCTTCACAGCACAGGGAGCAAAAAATTACAATCTGAGGAGGAAGGGAGGTGGCTGGCTCACCTCCATTTCCATAACTGTATTTCTAAGTCAGTTAAAACTCTAACCTCCCTGCTGGCAGTACGACTAGGGAGTGTTTCCAGAGCCCATCAAATCCTGGATCTGTCAGATCAATACTGACTGAACAAAAAGCAAAATTCATACTTGCTTTTCCAACAGCCTGCTTTTGAGATTATCCAGGTGATAATGTTAACATACAAAATTACAGGTTGATATTATCATGTTAATACTGAACTTGCCTACAGTACATTAAGAGTTTCTCAGCTGCAACTCTGTAAATAGCAGCTCCTGAGAGGGTTTTGTGTGTATGTTCTTGTCCTACCTGTAGTAACAACCCTTTAGTTGTTGGAACAGGATATTGTCCTACAAACCAGCTCAGAAGACAGCAGAGAGAGACTGGAGTGTTGACTGACTAGAAAGCTCAGGGCTGTAAAAACACTGTGTCTATCAAGATAAGTGTTTCAGAGAGAACTGCTTTGCATATGACTACAAAAAGAGATGTGTCCCCAGCACGTAAAAGAAATATTCAGTGAAATCTTTGAATGACCATTGTCATTTGCCCCATCTGCAGCAGAAATCACACTATTTCCCTGTCACCTCAAAGTCAGTAGCCTATGCAATAGAGCCTAAAAGCAGTTATAAACAACCCTAAAGGAACTTCAAATACACATTCCACCTCACTGCAGGGAGTCAGTCCATCCCAGCAGCAGGACTTTGCATTCACACTCACGAATCACGAGACTCCTCCTGGACCTTCCCTCTAAACTTTCCAGGTTATTACATTGTTAACTAATGACATTACAGTGGCTTTAACTCCAGGTAGGCACTATAACAGAAATGTACAAATCACATCATCTGAATAACCGTAATTTTCTTTTTGGCCATTGTACTTAAATAAGCTGCGTGCATTTACCTGGCATTTTATCATATTTTATATTCATATACTTCACAAATCTTAGGAATTAAGCTTCATATTATTTCAACACTTCAAATAAGAAACATTAGCTTACTAGATCCTTATACAGACAAAAAGAGAGCTAAAGATTTAGCTGACATAAGACAGAAGACTTATGCTGAGATAAAGAAAGAACCCTGTCCCATGTTCTAACTGCATCCTAATCCTCATCCCCTTTCAGTTACCCCAGATCTTCAGCATGGGATCTATCTGTGAGACAGAAATTCCATGCAGTGCGGTGAACTGCAGAGGGAACCACCAAAACAGTAAATAATACAGCAAAAGAGGCCCACCCCTGCTCCGGATGGAGATTGCAGCACGGATCTTGCAGAAGTACAACAAAACACTGGAAAACACTAGAGCTGAAATTTCTGTTTATAAAGCAAAGACTAATATCTTGGGAATACTTAGTTCCACTGGATAATCGAACTCATTGATTAGCAACATTAGAAACCTCATGTTAGCACTTGCTACCTGCCACTGCTCACAGTTAATGAACTTGGGGAAAAAAAGGGAAAAAAAATCCCTGTTTTTCACGTGTCCATCATTCATGGAGTGCTCCTTTGTTGAAATACAGGCAAATGCATACAACTCAGTGGTAAGTAAATGAGCACACAAGTTTCTTTTGACTCTCATTATGTGGGATTTGAATAGCAAACAGTGTGTGCATTGTGTACCTTGTCTATGTAAGAGCCCTGGGATGGCTGATGTGATCAGATGCACTCAGACTGCACAGACAATACAGAACAAGATTAATCCTGCAGATGTGCAACTGCCCTACACTGTCCCTTCCAGTTCCTCAGACACTCGTACTTGCTGCAGGGAGCTCTGATCGCTGCCACACAAAGTATTTTATACCCCCTCTCAGCACTAAAGGTAATTCTCAGAGTTTCCGTGTGGGGGATAGAATCAGATTCTGTGCAAAGAAGCATTCAGTTATTATGATTTATGGAAGTGTTTTCAGAAGTTGGATGCTGAATATTTTATCAACATAAACATCAAGTTCCTAAAAGAGTTGTTTGCTGTTTTCTAAAGTTTCACCCTCCAGCAGAAGAAAAAACATAGATGGCACACATCAAAAAGATGTTATCCATACTGCAAAGAAGACATTTTTTAATTTCCTGCCTGCCCCAAAAACCTGAATGATCGCACAACCAAACCACTTTCTTTATTTGCCTTAAAAATCTCTCTTAGAACACATTCTAATTTACATCAAAGTTCCCCTCTTTTTGCCTTGCCAAACTACAGCTTTTTATCTTAAATGAATCACTTTTTCCTTGTAAGTTTAGGCCTAGAGCAGTCATAAGGTTTCTAAATCATCTTCCCAAACAAACACTTAAATTTTTTTAGTTGCTGTGTCTCTTATAAACTCTAATATAGAGATTCCTGATACAAAAGCTAAAGCAAACACAAGTAAACGTTTCGGTAGAATTGCCGCAGTAAACGTTACAGCTGCCCAGAATTTCAACCAGTTATCTACAATGAGTAAAATTCACAACACATAGATGTGAGGAAAGATGAGACCTTTTTTTGTCTTATAAAGATGTAAACAATCCTCAGAAGTGCATGGCTAAGTTATGCATCCACAGAAAGAAACAGAATGCCAAACTCAAAAGCTCACATGCAAGTTCAAATCTTGCTGCCTCAGGTATTAAAACTATTTAGTATGATTTTTTTCTTTTTTGTTTTACTTTTTTATTTGAGTAATTCTGTTTCCAATCTCAATTTTATGTCTAGGTTTAAAACACAAATCAAAGCTGGCTACACAGAACAACATGAATTACCACTAGAAATTAAAGTCTTGGGCTCCAAGTTCATCAGTATTTAAAAGCATAAGCAATAAAAATACTAACAAAAATCTAAGAATAAAAATTCCTCCTAAAAATCTTTAAGTAAGCATAAGCACCAAATTCATATCGGCCCATTTCTCATGGTTATCACTCCAAAGAACTGTCCTACAATCTAAGACAAAACTGTAAATACAAATATGATCTAACCCAACCATACGTTTATCCATAGCTTCTCCTTGATTTTGAGTTTTCTTCCTCCTTGTTTATATTTCCTTTACCAGATTACAATTAAATCTCTACAGATTGCTGCTGAGTTCTCTGTAACTTCACAAAGTGTCAGTAAGATTCAACCTCCAGTAACAGAAAGTGCATTTAAGCTCTGGTTAGTTCAAAAGAAAGTAGAAAAAAAAGCCTTTAGAAGAAAATGTATTTATCAAGAACAGGGAAAAAAGTTATCTTTTGTTAAGAGCAATTTTAAAAATTGTATTTCCTTTTGTGAACCATAAATAACATGTAAATTTGTTCTCACATTTCAGGTATATTTCAGTAAGAGGTATTTTGCTGTCAGAGAATTGAAACCCATATCCCTGTGCCAGAGTTCCACCGAGCTTAACAAATTCCACTTTCACTGAGCGCAGAGATAACAGAAGAACCACAGATGCATAAAAGGTGGCTGATGTAGGAGCTGATTAAAGTACAAAACACATACAAATAAAGAGAAATGAGTCACTACCTTTCTTTTTGGAGTCTTTCTTTGTGCTGGTTTTAACAGCCACTTGAAGTTCTGTCTCAGTTGACATCCTATATCCTTAGTCCTCTTCACACAGATCCAGGATCTCGGTCAGGCTCATTTAGAACGTCTCTCCAAGAGAATAATTTAGCCTTTCAGATACTATAACCCAAACAGTTCATCTCATTCACTCCTTTCGAGTGCTGTTAAGGAAGGAAACAAAGGAACAGTCATTTTCTGAGTTTAAAACATAAAAGGAAGAAAAAAAGGCAAACCATTGCAAGCTTACTGAGGAAGAAATATATAAAGTTCTTCATCTACAGAGCCAATTGTCCACAATTTTAGATGCTTAAACACAGTTATGCCTGACTAGCCTCAAACATCTGTATTTGAGATGTTTTGGCATATCTGTTATGTCTTAACAGGTTAGAGACACTACTCAAGGTGCACAGAAGACCAGTAGTTCTGGACCAGCAGCTGGAGGACAAAGATTATTATCTTAGAAGTAGCTTGAAATGTCACCAAAAGCAAAAAAATTCTGCAAGGACTCAATTCTTAAATGCAAGAATTCCAAGGTATAAACATCTTGCCAGATAGCAAGTTCAGATTTTTACTCCAATGCTCTTTCAGCACCTTCGTTCTCTACTTGAACAAAGCCAAATGAAAAATGTATTCATTGCTCATGCTGAGAACATCATACTTTGCCACTCCTCTTGCTTATGATAATGTTTCCAGTATAAAAGAATCTGTCTCCACACAAACAAAGCTGTAATTTTTAACACCCATCTAGTAATCTCTCTTGCAAAGAACTCTGAGAATTGCTAATTAAACCTATGAAATATAAATGGGATAAGGGCAAAAAGATAACATTTAGAGAGCAAGATACAGTTTTACATAATATCAGTTTTTTGAGGAGATAAAAAAATACACCAGCTGTGAACCCAGAGCAGAAATGTGTTGCAGCAGTATGAAGGAGGCATGACTGGGGATAGCAAAGAACACACAAAGAATAAACATCTAAGCAAAAAATTACTCCAATTCTTACTGCTCGTCCTTCTTGCTTTGAAGGATGACCCACCTACTCCAGCCAGTCTGTCGAGGGCAGAGGACCATACTGTCCCGAAGCCATTTGTCATGATGTTCCCTCACCAAATGCATCTTCTTATTGCCCTTTCTTTTTGTGAGAAAGTTCTCATTATTAGCACAATTACAGTGAAGTCCATCTGGCCTGTCTGAACAGCTGCCCACTTATTAAATAAGCATTTAATAAAGATATTAACCCAGCATATCAGCTGGTTCGATGGCCAGAGATCAGCTGCAGTTGTAGTTATTTACTAATGTCCCTTCTTTGTCATTTAAGGAAGTAACAGACTGCAAACACTGAAATAATTTTGACAGTTTAAATCACTTTTCACAGTAAGGGCTGTGAAGCCACCAGTACTTTCAAATCCAGGCTCTTTCAACATTTTAAAATGCTTCAGTAACATTACACTGCCATGCACCGTCTGAAGTGATTTAATATTGCTGAAGTGTGTCAGGGGCTTTCTTTAATAAGCTCTTCAAGTCTGTCTGTGTATTATAGAATATTCAAAGATAGCTTTTCAAAATCTGCTGAACTGATTCTGAAATACAAAATTCCCTGTTCCTCCTCTATGGAATCTGAATAAGTGCCTAATAGCAAAACGGAGGAAAAATAAAGGAACGTACAAATTGAAGTTGCAGTGGTTGCCAAATACACCTTCTTGGTGTAATAGACCCGAATAAACTAATAGCATTTTGATTAACATTCATGTTAATCAAATGTTAATAATTAACATACTAGGAAAAGAGCAGAAAAGGACAAAGCAAATGAAGGCTGATCAGAGTGGGAAAAGGAATAACAGCCCCAAAAGTGACATGTCCAGGATATGAAGTGCTCTTTGGCCAGGTCCATGGATAGGGAGATGACTCTTCCCAAGCACAGGCACGATGGAGCCCAGCACAGCTCAGAGCTGTGCTGTGAGGGAACTCTCTCACCCGGCTGCAGACAGAGCTGCTCTTCACTTACGCCTCAACTCCCCCCACAGACAGGGAGAGAAGCGCTGCAGAGAACAGATGTCCCTCACAACCCCCATCTCCTTCCCCTCCCCCTGCATGCAACCCAATTTAATAATATTTAGTTTTACAGCACAGTAGGGATGCATCAGCCTTTACAGCTCAATGGCACTTACTCAGAGCATCTCTCAAGTCACAGCTGGATTGACAGTTTATTTTTTGAGATTTTGGATTTATATTTACCTAAAGGTTAACTACATAACTCTACATGAACCAATTCACAAAAGGAAAATATTTATGACAGGTCCATTTATTAAAAGAGATTAATTCAAAATAAATACAAAATACCACCAGGATCCATAGTTAAGCAAGTTTTAATGTCTTCGAAGACTGTTGTGGGTACAAAGCATCAGGAATGTCATCTCCTGTTGTCAGCTCCTTCCAACAGGATAACTGAAATAGTAGCATCTGAATGGAACTGAATATTTTAAAGTAACAACATATGACTGCTATCTCATTTGAAACTCTCCAGAAAAGCTATATCCCCTCGAGGCTATCCCACTGAGTAATATTTTTTAAAATAAATGCATGTCTATTTTTGGACAGGTTCACATATTGATTTACTTTCAAACCTAATCAGGTCATACTCTTGCAGGCTCATAGATCCTTGAATAAAGTAATAGGCATCTTGGTAAAGGAGCGCATAAACATCTGTCAGATGCAAGCTATAGTTCAAACTGAATTTGCTACAGAGACAATTCCTCCAAAAGTATAGGTCTTTATGTAAGCCACATTAGTAAACTTCCATGCACTGTCCATATTTCAGCCGTTTATTACCCAGATGAGAATGGCAGTCAATCTGCTCTTCACTGCAACAGCTTTTATTGTCTCCTCCAATCTAGGTCACCGTTGTTAAACGCTACAGTCTCCCAACTGTGGGAAGTACTGCAGCATGTGTTTTATCAATGAGATGCTATTTTCTTTGATCAGTTCTGCCACATTTCTCTCCCTGCTCTAAAGACAAAATTTTGTTAGCTGCATTTCCAAAAAAAAAATCCATCATCTTACACGTATCCACTCTAACGATCTTCTTGTGTGCCTTGTTACTGCTCTGGCTATTACAATGTTATGTGCATGCCTCAGCTTTCCCTAAAGAGGATTCAGAGCTCTTCGTTTTAACAAAATACTGACATTTTCTGTGGCCTTATTAAGTGGCTACAGCAGGAACACAATCAGCGCATTCTGGAATTAACTGGCTTTTAATTCCAAGAGAAGTCTTAAGCCTGTGTTCTCTACTGCTCCTACGCCAGCATAAAACCTAAAGCCTTGGTGAAGAAGTATTTCCATAAATTCTTTGCAGTTAGGATTAACACAGGTTGGACCCTTTATGTGTGGGGAAATTAGTCCCATGCTCCACTTGCCTCCCCCATGCATTTGTAAAACAACAATTTCTGTCAAATCATTTGTCTTTTCCACCATGCTTGAGCAGGCTCATGGAAGGGGTTATTAGGAGACTTCCCTGGCCCACGTTATGAAAGAGGTCAGACCAGACCATCATAATACTTCCCCTCTGGCTTTAAAATACATGAATTAATTAATTTTCTTCAGGGCTTCAAAACTTAAGAAGTTGCCTCCCCTGAAACCAGTTTCCATCTGCTTATGTAAAAGAAAAGCAGTCTTACAGAGGATTTGTAACTAAGCCCTGGCATTCCCTAGGTATTTAAGTTTTCCATGGCCCCAAAGTGGGATTTGACAAGAGGACGGTACTTCCCAAACCCTGGTTTGACAAAACAAAAGCCGTGCTACCATCCTTAGCTCTTGCTTTTATGGCTCTGAAGTCCTGAGAATAATTTTTTTCCTTCAAAGCACCCAATATAATCATGTTGATGCCCATGGTTTTGCAAGTGTTAAATAAAGCCCAACATACTGAAAGGGCAAAATGTAAGTGACAAAATTATTTTTATAAGTGTGTGATTCTGGAAAACTAAAACCAGTTCAAGTATAAAGGACTGCAATCCAGGGAGAAAATGTTGCTCATCCACTTCTCATCTGACCACAAAGCCTAACACAGAGAACTGCAGTGGGACCACACACGAATGGACGATGGAAAACCCATCCTTGCCACCAGTGCTCTTTCTACCCTCCAGGGAGAGGAGGTCATGAATTCTCTGGTGCTGCTCACACTATTTTGTACTCATCAGTTCATTTCCCCAATGGTCAAGGCTCTGGAACATGTGAGTATTCATCTGTTACAGCAGGCACTACACTAATTCCAAACGGAAACCCAAGGGACTGATCCAAACCCCACTGATATACTGCAGTTAATAAGGCCTGTAAGTGAGAAGCAGAAAAGGAGGAAGATGAGGTAAAAGAGAGAGTTTAAGATACTGACACAGAGGAGAAAATGAGAAGGAAACAAAAGAAAACAGGGAAGCTGTCTCTGTGACACTTCGTTACAGCAAATTCTATAATGTGCTTAGCAGTAAAATCTAAGCCAGGCCACACATTAAAATTCTGGCTACCCTGGAACAGAAAACAATCTCTGTTAGACTGTTGCATGGGCCAGTCCTCTCCTCCAGTTTTGCCATTTACCCACAGAACAGCACAGTGCACTGGTTCTAGTGACAAAGTCAAATTACTCTCTCACTGCTTTTTCCTGCCATTTCTTTACTGGTATTTCTGCAGCCTCTAAAGGTAGAAGGAATTTTACTGTTCACATGCACAACCTGAGATTCTACACGAAAATTCACTCTCTCAGCAGATGGGGAAAGCCAAGTGCCCTGTTTAACTCCTCTAATTCCTCTTGCAAACTACAGACCCTCCTCTGGAACTCAGCATCCTGCTTCTCCCTCCGCCTCCCTAAGTTACACAGCCTGCAAAGACTCACCACTGCTTCCATAGCTCATACTTAGTTTTGTTTCTTTCAAAGCATTTACTTTCTCACTTCTGATTTTCTAGATATTAAGACACAGGAAGGAGATTTAAGTGCTTTATTATGTTTTCTGTACTGTCTGCAGTGTCTTCCAGAACAACCCTTTCAAGCAACCCTTTTTAATTCTTCTAACATCAGAAAACTACTTAGTACTCAAACCACAGCATTTAATTTCCCTTTGTATTTAGTTGCTATAGTTGACTGTATTCATAAAATACTTATCTCCTTAAAACAAGAAACTCTTTCTTTAAAAAACCCTACATGTAACTAAGGCAAATAACACATTTTATATTTAAGTTTGTTGTGGTTTACAACATGCTTCATTGTTCTATTTTTACAGCATCTTTCAGGCATGTTACCCAGTTCCTCAGATGGGGTAAATAGCACCCTTGAAGCTGCTTTACTACTAGAAGAGCATCTTGGCAAAAAATTGACCTATACAATATTTCTAAAGTGAGGTTTTTATTAGTATTCCAATGATGGCAGGAATAATTACTGAAATTCCTCCTGGAAATCACTCCATGTAGTGGTGAATTCTGCACTTTACCTCACCAATTATTCACCAGAAGTGCTGTGAATTTTCTACTCATAGAAAATGCTGACCAGATTAAAAAGATGTTTTTCAAAGGAATGAATTGATTTCACCAACATTTATAATGGGGAATTACTAATATTTCCTTTTAATATTACAGTTTCTATTTTATATTATAGAGGACAGCATTCAGGAAACAAAGGCAAAATAGAAGACAAGGACCTTGTTTTAAGGGAATTTTTTAAATACTCCAAAACATGCCATTTGAATTCAGAAAAGGCTACATGATGTGGGTTCATAATTTATCTGAGAAAGAATATTCAAATACTTTTAAGAAAAACGATTAGATGTGAGCCAGTCACTAAAGACCAACAGAAAAAATAATAATAATAAAAAAAAATGTATATATATATACACACACACACATACACACCTCTGAGCTAGGTATATAATGCAATGTGAGTAGCATCGCTTTCAGGAGTCTTGCAAGGCTAGAAGGGACAGAATCAAACCCTAAATCTACAGCTGCAAAAAATTAAAGGCCGGAAATCAAAATAGAAATGGCAATTACTAAAACCAGTTGTGGCATCACTTGTATGCCTTCAGTTCCGCAAGAATCATGGAATCATTCAGGCTGGAAAATACCTCCAAGACCATCAAGTCCAACCTTTGAGAAAGTATGTAATTCTGCCGGACAAGGGCATTTGCAGCCTTGAATGAAATAAGCCACTCCTAGAAACGGTTAGACACAAAAAACTTCCCAGGACTGTCCCACCAGACGCTGGGAAGTCAGCGATCCAAAGGCTTGTGTTTGCATCTCATCTGTCTGTGTGGTAGGGAATGAAACTCCAGCCCAGAGAGCTGAAAACAAGTAACAAACCCCTGTGTGCTGGGGGTATAAATACAACACTCAATGTTCCTTTAAGTGTACTTTCTGGTTCGAGATGCAAAGCTCCACTGGAAGTGCTATTTGTAAGCTTTTTCAGGGTGTTATACCAAAAATAGCATTGCCACTGAAAGGAACAGGCTTAAAAACTTCACATCACTCCTCTGATACTACATTACCAGATAAGAGAGGAACTCATTTGGATGGGACTAGAGACTCCCTGTGTTCAGTGAAACTGAACTACCTAAGTGCTTTTCCTCTATGAACTGCATCATGCCAAGACTTTACTACAACCAGACCCTGAAGCAGAAAAGAGAAAGAATTTCTGATAACGCTGTGTAAGAGCAAAGTAGAAACCAAACTCACACCTGCTACAAACACAGTGCCCAGGCACAGCCTGCCTGCGACCCGAGTTCCACCAGCAGCAAACTGCCTCACCTCCATTAAAGTCAATAAAGTCACACCAGCACAAAATCAATAGAGTTACATTTGACTTATATTGGCGTAACTCCATTGATTTTAATGGAGTTGGAGTTACACCAATTTTATGCTGGTGTATCTGCATTAGTGTCAGAGAAGTTATGCCGGCGTGACTGATGTAAACAATACCAGACCAACCAACCCCCATATAATCTAAAATTCAATGTCGTTAACTCCAAAGCGACAAGAAAATGCAAATCTGTACATTACCAAAGAAGGGCCTTTGGAATTTATTTTTGCAAAGCAGAGGAGCGGCTCTTTTGTGATCCTCTCGACACCAAAGGAACAGAGACTAAGAAGGCGAAAAGGACAAAGTACACAGTTGGGATCACAGTATTCTGTAATTAGAGCTGTTAAATGATTACTAAAGTGCGGTGGTGCAATCATCACACTGAAGGAAAGGGAGAAGAATGCAGTCAGGAGCATCACCAGGGAGAAGGTAAAAGCAATGTCAGACACCACATTTCATATTGAAATGCAAATCCCTCACAATCAGAATCTGTGCATTCTAATTGGAAGAAAAGGTTATGGAATTAAACATCTCCCATCCTGGACAGCTCAGCACATTTTTAAGTGGCACAATAAGTTGAAGGAAACTTGTTCATCTTCTGTCCTTTATAGAAATATCTTAATTCAGGTATTTTTTTAATTTCAAGATGACTTTCTTAATATGGCAAGTGAGACTGAGACTCACCTTCTCATTCATTTTAACTAAAATAACATCACTATACCTACAAACTTAAGCTATACTTTGAAATCTGAAGTAGAGCTTGAAATTATGCCTTATATTGACCTGCTTAACGGATGTGGATTTTGCAGCAACTTTTTCAGGTCCCTTTGAGATTTTCTCAGTCACGTGAGTTGACCTGTACATTGTGCCTTTCCATTCTCTGAACACTTCCTGACATTACAGCAAAGCAAAGCAAACTTTCCTAATGTCAACAACAACAAAAAGCCCCTATGTCAGGATCTTTATTCACTGCTATTTTTCAACACTCAGCCCTTGTTCCCTGACAGTTAAGTATTAGGAAAGGTAATCAGAGGAATTCACCTTGCTCTAAATGGACTTTTGATTTATTACACCAAACTCAACAACCTGACTTATAGGAAAGTTCATTATCTAGCAGAGCAAAGGGGAAAAAGCAAAACATTTCTGGAACTATAAGTATGAATTTACACAAACAGGCAAAAATTTTTACATTTTTGTTCCACAACTGACAAACATCACTATTTTAAATTGTCTGGTAAATGAGTGACCTAATTGTGGCCTTTCAGTACCTGAAGGGAGGCTGAACGAAACAGAGACTTTTTACAAGGATATCTAGTGACAGGACAAGGGGGAATGGCTTCAAACTGAAAGAGAGCAGGTTTAGATTACAGATAAGGAAGACATTCTTCCTGGTGAGGGTGGTGAGGCCCTGGCACAGGTTGCCCAGAGAAGCTGTAGCTGCCCCATCCCTGGAAGTGTTCAAGGCCAGGTTGGACGGGGCTTGGAGCAACCTGGTCTAGTGGAAGGTGTCCCTGCCCACACAGGGTTGGAACGAGATGGTCTTTATGGTCCATTCCAAACCAGGCCATTCTGTGATTCTATTATGAGTTTTAGCTACAGAAATACTTTTGAACAGTCCATTTAAAGACTCCAGTCTTCAAACCAGCAATGTCACTCATGCAGGTAATTCCACAGGACTGCCCAGACAAACAGCAGGCAGGCTTCTGCACGATACCAAACAGAAGTATTTGAGAACAGCTGATAGATTTTACTGGAGAAATTTCAAACCATAAATAATTTTCTTGGATTTACTTATCTGTTCTCACCTCATTTGTGATTGCAGTGCCTTGTATCTGATTATGTTACACACTGCTCCACAAATGCCTCTGCTTTCTATCATTCAGAACGTTAAACACTTTAAAAGGGAGGAAGCACCTCCCCTAAGAAGGCTCCACGCATTTTCTGTTCGTCAATAAAACTGAGCAGTGTTTCTGAAAAATAACAGATAGTTCAGGAAAATATACTAAAGGGGAAAAAAAGCCACATGACAGTATGACCCTTGAAACTGTGTGGGGTCAGGTGTTGTTTGCTGTATCGTAATTCCACACTCAGAAACATCCATACCAGGAAACACACTGATCTCCACTTTGCTATGACCACGCAACTGGAAAGGTCTGCATGACCGTATCACCCACTTACAGGATCAAAGCCCAAGTGATCCTGGGCTAGAGACCCTGTAAAGGAATCACTTACAGGAAAAAGAAAAACCAAACTGCTGCCAGGCTAAAATGTCCAGGGGAAAAGGGAAAAAAAAAAGTGTTTGATAACTCGAACAGTTAAACAAGTATAGGACTTGCATGAGTGGTAATGCATCACAAAATCATGCTTATATTCTAAGCATTTTTAAAAATCACCCAAGTAGTGTGCAGTGAGGAACCATTCACCTTCTACTGTCATGCTACAGTTTATTCTCTCTTGGAAGCAATTACAGGACAAATGCCAAGCTACAGAAGGTATTTTTCCAGCAGCAGCATCTGGCTTCTTGGCAAACTCCTCAGGCAATTTTATTGCAAGCTTTAGAGATACTGTTGGGTCAGTCCTAGTTATATTGCTCAGGAGCTGTCTGGCAGTTTCTTCCTCCTAGATGTCATAATCCTTCTGATTTACCTTGAAGGAATTAGCACGCTTTTATCCATTTCAAAAACAGTTGACCTGCAAGGCATTTAGGGGCCATCTACAGAGACACCGTAAAAGTCACTGGTCTAAATCTGTGTGCCTTTGAACCAGCAGCATTTCGGTATCCATTGCCTAATGCATCATCAAGGAAACAAGCAATCCATGCAAAAACCATGTGTATGTGTGTGTCTTACTGGTATATCAAATGTATTCCTTAAGATTAAAGAGAAAAAAGTAAGATACCTGAAAGATTAACTAGTCCAAAAAAAAAAAAAAAAGAAAGTAGGAATGGGCAACAGCAAACCTGTGCCTTTATTTAACATGGACCGCTCTCATATAGTAAAGACAGTCCTGTGCTTTATCCTGTAGTAAGCGAGAGTGCACATGAAGTCAAGAAATGCTTCTGGCAGACAGCAAGCATAAATTGAAATACAAGGGGATCAGCTCAGTCCATAGAGGGAAAACAATTCCTGACAATCTGCTACTTGCAATTCCTCCGTTAGCCACAGTGTCTCCGAGGGCAGGAGGGGCACATGGAAGGGAAGAAGGCAAGACAGCCAATGTCCTCTGCTCTCCCTACTGTCCATCCCTTCCTCCTCTCCAGCCCCAGCAGCAAAGATCTGCATTATTCTGCAGCTGTGATCATGATTAATCCTCCTCCAGAAGGATGAAGGACAGGATGCTGGTTTTACCCACCCTCCTTGCATACCAACAAAACCTAGTCCACAGCAAAAAGGCTTTATGCCAGTTTGGAGCTGTCCTCTCGAATTCATACAGGGAAAGGGGGCAGAATGCTATAGAAAGTGCACTTGTAGTCCATAACACAGGTGAGGTTTTAGAATACTTCTTTGCCATTACTTAAAAGAAATACATTCCTTAATTTAAAAAGAAAAGGAGGCATATGTGTTCATTACTACTACTTTTTTTTCCTTTAAAGACTTTCACACAAAGACATGCCTCAATGTCTTCTCAGGTTTTTTTTATTTCATGAGTTTTCAGAGAGGTTAGACAAAGAAACTCCCACAAAATCCTCTACCAGGTTATTTTCTAGGAAAAAAACAGTCCTAATGCCCAAAGGTAAATATTACAGGTACAAGAAACGCATTCTATAATTTAATAAAGGGCTATGGCTCTTGGATTTTCTGTAATAGGAGTATACACAGAGCAACATGAGAGAAGACTGACAGCACTAAGATACACATATCCAGGTCAAACAAAAAGCTAAACAGAGCCCTTTCATCAGCAGAGTGCAACTAAATCCAACCAGACACAGACTTCAGACTTGGCTAATGCGAATTGACTAATATAATTCCATTTTATGCAGGGCAAAACATATTCTGATTGCAGGCCAGTGGTGCTCACAAGTTTTAAATTTAGGTATCATTAGGGCCAGGTGAACCGTTCAGTGAACTAATCTGAATTTTATCCATAGCAAAGATTTGTACTGTCCAGAAATTACCTTTTCAGATTTAAACCATGTATTCACTCTCATTACTTCATACATCTTCTGGATATCCCCGTTCATTAATTAAAACATGTGCAGAATCACAATATGCATTGACAAGGCAGCCTGGGTTTTAAAATGCTGTGCTATGGCACACACTGAAAAATCAATTTTTTAGGCTCCAGTACATGAACAGAAGTTACTGGCACACTAGAAACCAAACCATATTTTAGGGTAAATGTAGCACAGATTCCATCATTTACAAGCTGGTTTCTGCAAAGCATTGAGCAATCTCAATGATCAGGTGAACGTTTGGATACACACTGAAGACTAAACTTCCAGTGATGTCCTAGATTTCACTGACTACACAAAAGAGATGAAAGCTGCACACAGAGGCAGACAGAAGGTTTCCTGGATGCAGCAAAGATCTAAAATATTCTCATAAACTGTCTTTGATTATACAGTCTCAAAAAGGCCTGTAAACTGAGAGAGTAAATAGGAAAAAGCATCAAATGAGTGTCCTTCAGTACAGTCAATTAAAAAGAGAAGTAAAATGCTGGTCTCCCCTGTACACTGCTCTCCTGAAACATCTGGCACACTTAAAACAATGTACTTTATATTCAAAGATAATACAACCTAATCTGAAATAAAGTTTCTGCTATAATGCAAACTAGTTGTTTTGCCAGCTGAGTTTAAAGCCAAAAGGTGAAGAAAACTTAATCCAATTAAAAGGAGAGGGAATTTAGGAATGCAGAATTTAATTACTGTGCTTGGAAGACAGCCAGGACCACTGGGTTAAGCCCTTGTGAAAGGGCCAGGGGAACTCAAAAGAATTCCAGTGGTCAGGCCCCCGGCTCCTGAGCAGGGCACCCTTGACACCCACATGCCCTGTAGCTGAGGCCCAGGGAAGAACGCCAGCTTCTGAATTCCAGCGTTTCCAGCAGGTCCTTCCTCCCTGTGCCCAGCATTAGGCAGACCTGGCTTTGCCCAGCTTGTGAAACCAGACATGCTCTCAGCACAATATGGTGAGACTGCGGACAATGGCCAATTAAAGCTGCTGGGATATACACACCCTCGATGAAGTTATTGCCTATGTGTCACTTTAACATTTTGGGTTGTTTTGGGCTTTTTTCCAGTTCCACAGACTAAATAGCAGGCAGCAGTATTAGTTTTGGAAGAAGTATGATGTTTGTGTTACCCACTCCAGTTAATTAATGAAAATAATGACAGAGTTACAAAATCAGGGATAATTAAGAACTTGAAGACCGTCCTACCCATTTCTCTGCCAAGCTGGATTTGTTCTTAACAGCACACAATGCTGTTCTTCAGCACACCTTTTTAAATCCCACCAGCAGCAAGAGTCCTATCTCCTTCCTTCAGAGGTGTTCACACATTCAGGCTGGTTCAGAGGAAGGAGTAAAATCCGAGAACAGACTTCCTGCTAACTTTGTATCATTATTCTGAGTTAACTGCTCAGAGATTATCTTCAGCAATTACTGCAAACACATTCCAAATGCCTGTAATCCTCATGCAGCTCCACTCTGTCAGTGTTAAACCAATCTATCCCCTTCAGGTAAGATCTAATGGTACAATCACATGCCACTGGGTTTATAACCCAGACTATTATAGTCTCCATTATTAAATATTGCTTATTATTTTGTACTTACAAAGTCAGGGAGATGTGATTTTATTGCTTGCAAATCATTCTTACATTAGTCTTATGCTGTTATAACTTCACTCTGCTTTTCCAGATAAGCTTTTTTGCTTTCTGCATATTTAAATAGTAACTCTAATTATCCCTATTTGATTGCCCTCCTCTTGCAAAGCCTTTCCACAGGATCATCTGCAGCAAATTCTTCATCCTACTTAGATTTTAAGAAGCCTAAGATACATTATATTCTTTAAATTTAGTAAGAGCATAGAGGTGTTTCTTAAAAAAAAGACACACATAATGTGTTATATTTTCAGATATATTTTTTTCAAAAACACAGTGAGAAGGGCAGATTACTGATTTTATATATATATACACAATTATATATACACTGGGAATAGTAGCAGGACAGAACAGTGCCTAGCAATAAAGTCAATTAAAAACTAAAGAAACCCCAACAAACAAACAAACCCTGTTGACACGGTATCACATTGGCAAAGAAAACTTCACTTCATTGTCTAAAAATATTGATTCTTTTGCAAACAATGCTTATAAGAGTTTTCTGGTTTTATTTCCAAGCAGAAATATTTATTTCCAAGAAAATACTTTATACTTGTAGTTCATAGGTACACGAAGCTACATATGGCTACACAGTAACTACAATTAACGGTATTTAATGCATTAACTCAGGTAATCCATTCAAAGAAGTTCACATTACAGTAGCCCAAAACATGTCAATGAAATTTGAGTCAAAACTAATGTTTATTACAATAATTTTGTTAGTATTTTTGCCATTTTTTAAGAGATTTTGCTATTTTGATTACTGTCAGTATATTTTGGTTTAATTACAATGGTGTTTAATAACATCATGTGTTGCTAAAGTTGCCTGACATTTCCCTTCATGATTCTCTTTCTAGCTCTTTATAACTTTACCACGCCAAACACTATCTGCCAGAGCTGACATCTTGCATGACACACAGCAAAAGCAGTGACACTCACAGTTCAACATCCAGGACCTTGTCCTGCTGCCCTGAGGCATGAGATCATTCCACCCTACTCCTCCTCCTCCCCTGCTCACTAAGCAGTGAAGTTTTCCTCAGTGACTGCCTTTGTCATGCCCTCCTGACTTTGATCCTCCAGCACAGACACGTTCCTACTAAGACTTTATGGAAAAGAGAAGTTACTCCATACACTGCACACACAACTTTGCATTCAGTTATCTTCCATCTGGACAATGCTAAATTTAGCATTTCTTTACTGATGTGCTTGGCTCTGTAACAGTAATTTACATTTTTGTGTGTGTGGGTAATAACATTCAGGGAAAAAGAGGCAACGCAGGTGTACAACGACCATATTGCAGCACCTTGTGGAATTCAGCTCACAAGCTGCATTCTTTCAGCACCTACTCCTGCAAAAGTTACTTCAGCAATAAGTGATATGAGTCTGGCAGTGGTAACTATCTCTCAAACATGACTTGGACTGAATAGGACAGAAAAGAAAACAGGAGTTTCAGTTGTTAACTGTGACTTTCAGATCCATTTGTATCAAAACAGTGTCAAAAACCATTTGGAAAGACAAAACACAGTCATGAGCCCCGAATTCTCAGAGAGCATTCACTACTTTAGTAAATACTTCCTTATTAAGGGCTACTTTAGTAAATAAAACAACCAACCAACCACACAGAGACACAGTCTTTGAGCCAAAGACTTTCCTTAGGAAATGTGACATTCAGCCAAGAAAAATGCCTCTCTTTCATCTTCTCTGGTCCTCCCCACAAATTATACACCACTGAAGATCTAACACCACCTCAGAAGCACAACAAAGTGCCACAGTCACACCTGCACCAGCTAGTTTCAGGTTACAGCACCAATGAAAGCAGGATGGCAGGGCTGGCAAGGCCATCAACAGGGCTCACCTGACCAAACTAACCACGTGGGAATAAAATTCAGGACACGTTGAGAAGCAGCTTGGTTGAAGAAGGCAAGACTGCTTGCCAGTTTAGTTCCCTGTAAAGAGGCCAGCTCAAAGTCCTGTCCTGGCCAAGATGATGACAGAGGAGCTGTGAGGGTAAGCTCAGAACACCTGAAACACAGCCTGTGGTTCAAATAGACACGAAAGGAGATGTGTCTCTGTTTCGGACAGGGGGTTATATTCCCCAGATTGATGACTTTAAAAGGAACACACAGTAGAGGTGTCCCACTGTGATTTATGCTGCACTCTGCTCTCACACTGCAGCCCTGGCAGGAGCAGCAGCAGGAGGATCGATGCTGCTGGCTGGGTCTGCCCACAGGGAATGAACCTGCTCTGGAGGCAGCACCACGAGCACAGACAGCTCCTCATCAGAGCCAACGGCTCGGAAACATCACAGGGAGGTAACCCACATAGATCCTCAGCGACCTTCACAAATATCTCCACGAAGTTGCCCACGATTGAAGAGAAAGTTATATTGGTAGCAAGTGTTGAACACCTCAAAGAAAATACTTCAGACTAATAATAGCCATTAAAATATATTTTCTCAGCAAGACGTAGCAATCCTATCAGGAAGAACAACTGATGTCACCAGATCATAAGCAAACACAGGTGAGGATGCCCAGTTTTTAGCAGCGACCTAATCCTCTGGCACCCTACTCAAGACCAAAACCTGAGAATATTCAGAATATTGGAAGAATAATTCTGTTTGAAGCTCACTAAGTAAATCAGAGATTTTTATGTGAAGTAATTTGATTCTATTTTTATCTATTAAAGAACATTTGGATTAACAGATTGAAAAAGTTCATTCACAGCTTTATATATATATATATATATATGACTGTTACAAATCTTCTCCCCTGATGCCCACATAACTAAAAAAAAAAAAATGAAAGCAGAAATTACATTTACATAGTCTGAAAATATTTTAAAATCATCATTAACATGTGTGATTTCATCTTATTTTACTTATGAGCCCAAAGTTGTATCCTGAATGCCATTTCTATAGAAATTGAGTGCCAAATATTACAAAGTTGCCATTTTACTATGTAAAAATATCCTGCCAGCATTCAAGCAAATTAAATTTAAAATTAAACTTCAAGCCTTTGCATGCCACCATAATATTTCAGGCAACAACTTCAAGCAAAGAAAAGCAGAAAACAGACTGTGCGTATACTACAGTTCAAAATAGATTTCTCATGTCAAATGGCACAGTTTTTCCTTTTTTTCCATTAAAGAGTTATTTTAAATCTTCTGCTGAATATATTTACATGCCTAATGAAACTTCTTCAGTGATTCCTCTTGAATGACTATATATGCTTTAACACTGCATACACTAATAGTGTACACATATATACAAATCCATGCACTCATGCACACAATATTCATGCAAAAAGAATTAATGGATTTTTTTGACTGTATGCTACCCCCTGTAAATATGTTAAACGTGAATAGTGCTCATGGCTGGGTTCATTAACTAAAAATATTGCTGTTGTCTGCACAATTCATGTTGCTCAAGTAAGAAGGCATGACATGTAAAATGCTAATTTACAGACTCAGCTCTTTTCAATTTACCATCAGGGTCTCTCTCCATGAGGAAAGTCAGTGGTCGCTCTCTGTAATTCTCATCAAGTAACTTGAGCTGAGACCTCACTCAGCACCTGAAGATAAGACTCTGCAGGCAGTCTTCTCTGAGAAAAACAGGGAGGAGAAAGTTTAAAAAAAAGGTTTTGAATGAGCTTCAAACACATTTTCTGACATGTTGTCATGGAAAAATAATATCCAAAAACCACAGTCCGCGGTGACTGACAAACATCCCATCTTTCAAGGGAAGAGTCATTGTACTTAGAGTGGCAGCTAACGTCATTGTAGATAACTCTTCTCACAACTTCAGCTATTTCTTCTTCAGTCTTCTTCCTAAAATCCCCATTTTTCAAACACCTGCAGTCTGAGAGATCTGCAAACATCCAGTCTGAGAGTTACTCTGAACAGCCAGAACAAAGCTTGGAATCTCACTCTATCCATTCAGTTCAGACCTTGTGTCCCCATTATAGGTCGATGCAGCATTTGATAAACGGATACAATTAGGAGATTATCTTCAAACCCTCATTATTTCCGCAAACTAGAACAGCAGTAGTTCCATCACTCCCTAAAACATTCCAGGACTTCACTCTACCATAGCTGTACCAGCTGCCTCTTCTGTAAATACCTATGACATCCAACTACTTCAGGGACCATAAACAGCAACTTACTGCTCAACAATTAACAAATACCTAAAAAATTTATGTCTTTAAAATTTCTGAGCAGGTTCATCAGTGGTTTTGTCTCCCTTTCACAGATGCAGCTCTGTGTTGTATTTAACTTTCCACAGGGTCTCACCACCTCCCTTGCCCTTGATGTACAAACTACAGTTTCAAAGATCTCTTCTATACAGGGCAAGTTTTCACCAGCAACCTAATTCTTTTAAATTCTTTTCTGTCACCTCTGTTAGTTTATCAGAGCAGTCATTAAGCCTGGGCATTCTGGGGCTGGTGGGTATATCTGAGCTAGCCCACTTCAAGCTAATTGTGTTCCATTTGACATTCTCCAAGCACTGGCAGTCCTCATTCAAGCCGAGTGTGAAAGTTTTTAAATTAGCTTTCACAGTTTGATTCACAGACAGCAAATGCAAAATGGCACAGGATTCATTTTTCCCCAACAACACAGTGTAACAAAATAGCCCAAAGGCTATTTTACTTCATTTGCTTTAACTATTAGGGAAGATTCACAGCACAGACAATGTTCCAACAGAGACAAAAGCTCCAGAGGACTTTCAAAGCTTAGTATTGCCTCTATTAATTAAAGCACCATACGTCCGTACAGCCTTTCCACTTTGTCACTACATGTTAAAATGAAAGTCTAGACCATTTTAGACAAGCCACACTGATTATTGTGTAAAACATGAACATATCGATACAGTCTCCTCAATTTTATTATAGATCACATTTTTATTACATAATAAAGTATGGCATTTGACTTAAAATTGGCTATATAGAAATCCACATTTTCTTGGAGAAGTACAAATCTTGACTTCACATGTTATCTGAGTGCTTTTTATTGGTCTGCCTTCATCTGCCAGGACACAACTTGACTATCGAATTACCTATTGCAAAAATGATTTGGTCCCTTCCAGCAAACAATGGCAGAGCAGGATGGAAATTTAGCTTTCTTGGCACTTTTTGTTTTCCCAGCCATTACCATTAGGCACATACACTGAGTTTACATGGTCAGCTTTCTGAACCTGCAAAGTCTCTCAAACAAAACTTCCAAGCTCACAAATTTCCCTTTTAGCAAGCACAGAGGTGTGAATGAGCAGCTCCACCAACAAATTGAAAAGTTCACCACATATTGAAGCCTCTGTGCTCACTCTTTAGAAGAAAAATATTTCTTCAGTTTCAGAGGCAAACTAAAATCTCCACCAATGGTTTGGCTTATCTTGTCAAAGTACGTAACTTTTCACATAAGGTCCAAAACGCATAAGCACTCTTTAATTCAAACTAGTTCTAATACTCTAATAACCAATAATTCCAATATAATCTAATAACCGTATCAACAGTGCTAAGTCACATCTCAGATGGGAACTATCTCAAGGTATAAAAAGTATTTACAGTGAAATTTAAAAAAAAAATTGCCTGCACAGATGGATTCCAGCTTCATACTCCAGATTTGATATAGCCTAGGATATGCAGGTCACATCTGACAAACGGTAAAGTTAGTCACTGAGGTTGATATAATTTAGGTACTTCTTGACAGGATTTAGAATACTAATCTCAAATATTAACGTAGTGTTACAAGTTTTACAAGTTTTTTTCATCGTGTGTTAAGAAGGTACATACTTTCGTTACAGTGATAAATATTTTGTAAATAAGAAACCTTTTTCATAGTAGATTTGCAAGCAAAGAAAAATCAGGAAATGTTTGTTTGTTAAAATTTTTAAAAAGCATCCCAACTATTTAGTGAAATGTATTTACAGGAAATTTTAAGAAAATCTTGGAACTCTTTCTTCAAGCCAATTGCAGTATAATGCAAAGCCACAGACAAGTCAACGAGACCCAACACCAATTCATCCCTGTCTGTCAGCAGGCACTCGAGGCAAGAGGATACCCTTCACACACAGGATCACTACAACATCACACACCAACCCCACAAACTAGCCAGGTTGACTTTTTTATTTTTAATTTTAGACCATTCAAAAATGTGATGAGTTTACATTTAGAATCTCCAGTTGCTGCAAAAATCCTCTACACATAAACCCAGAAAAGAGGGATACAGCTTGTGTGAACAGAACTAAGTTAGACCCCAACTAGCCAGGGCCAGGCTGTGAAAAGTGAGCCCTGACAGCGGTGGGCAGGCTTGGACAGCCTCCTTGAAACGGAGCTGGCACAGTTGGCACACGAGCAGTGCTCCTGCTGCCTGGATTAAAGTTCATTTGGGTACAGCTACAAAGGCCAGAATTGCAGCTCTCCATGGTAATAGAGAGCAATTTGCATATGTCTTTATAGTCATTTCATGAAATCTTTTCTGATGATACTTATATAATAAAATGGAAGATGAAATTTCACTGACCTAAACATATGAGAAAATCTAATTTAACACACACAAAACAGGGAATTGAAAAAAATGTTATTTTTAAAAATAAAACCACTTTTCTAATGCCTTTAGACCATTGGATCTTGTACATAACTACAGACAATATAAATCCTTAAGACAATCATGAAGTTTTACCCACCTAAATATAACCCAGCCCACTGCACATGGAACTTCTCCTTCAATGGCAAGTACAACTCAAATGTTCCCTGAATTAACTTCCAAAGCTTATAAAGCTTTATCAGCTCAGATGGTAAAAATCAACGGGTTATTTGAGAGCTAAACTTGTCAGAAACTGCAAAAGACATACAATCCAATTGTTATTGAAAGTTACGAATACAGTTTTCTGGTCACTTCATGTCAGGTGCTAACAGACATCAGAATCACTGAACAACACACTTCGTATGAGACATGGAGTGCTTGTGAATATTTATGCTTAAGACACTTTGAATTCTATCCAATTGCAAATGCCACAGTGTAATTGATCAGTCCTGATCATGAAAGTCTTTCAGAGTATTCTCGATTTAAAACAAACTAACACTTTTACCTTCCTGCATTTGGCAGGAGTTGACACTACAAGAGAGACATTAGATAAAGCAAAGAGGTCTTGCAGGGGGAAAAACTGCTGAACAAATACTCAAATAAGCAGCAAAATAAAGTCACTGCTCCAATATATTATTTTATATATTGACTAGATGGTCTCTGTATGTGTGTATATGTAAAAGCCTGTATCTACTTAAGACAGTCTTCAACTGGCAATCTGTAATCAAAAAGCCAGCGTCGGTCAAACTACCAAAGAAGGAGTTAACATGTAATCGTCACTCAGTTTAATGCGGTTTCTGATCTGTAACAGCACGGAACAACAACTTCAAACCAGCTGTGCAGGGCAACAGAGCTCTGCCAATTTACACTGGATCCAGGATCTGTCCCAGCGTATAGTTCCTTCATTCACTTCATTAAATCATGTTTGCCAGCAACTACAAAATCCTAATGGGTGCAGAAAGCTATTCTGCACTTGTTGATTGCCAAGGCATCTGTGCAAAACCAGTGAAATGGAAAGAAGTGAAGCAAGGAACCCCACTGTTAGAAATAAACCTAAATCAATACAGATAAAACTTAAGCACTTGCCATGTATGGCTGACTTCTTGCAAAGTGTAAGAGCTATCAAGGCCTGGGTTTAGCCTGAAACTACCTAACAGTGTTTAAATAAATAGGTTGATACTATATCAGGCAATATTCTTTACATTTAACTGTCCTAATGCAAAACAATGTCAATATTCAAGTGGCAAATCCTCAAGATGAATTAACATGCTGAGTTTCAGAAAAGTTTTTCTTTCAAGGCACTACCAAGCTACTTGTTTTCTCACTAAGTTCAGTGCTGTTTTATTTTCATAGCTTTGAGAGAGTCACAGACCTGCTAGAAAATCTGCAGCTTTGCTTTGTGATACTCCTATTTCTGAGACAACCAGAACCAAGCAATAGTACAAATCCAAGAAGAGGAATTTCCATGAGATGTTACACTTCCATGAGCAGCTGTTAATGCCAGCTGCAGAAGCCAGAATATCAATTTCTCCAATTACAAAAATTTAAGAAAGCATGATATAAAAGTGAAGGCAGCTTTATCATTACCTGCCTATTCTCATTTCAGAAAGCTGTTTCCCCTTACCTTCTTTAAGTATCTACTAACAATTTTTTTCATTGCAGTTCATCTTGAAAATTAATCATCATAAATTTAAAACCATTTTCTTGCAGATCTGTCAGGTCTGCAGTGCTATTTCATTTATTACAAGACCACATGACGCATCAGAGCTCAGTATTTGAACATGACATATTTTCACTTTGTTGTGACACCACATTCGAAAATTGTTCCTATCAATCTTTCACTGGAGCCAAAACTTAACTGTCTTGTTCACTGAAACATTAAATGCCAAGTCACACAGATGAATAAAAGCATTTGCAAGATGCAAACATTTGCAAAAGTTTCCTGTTGAAAGGGTCTACAGAAGAGAATCCACAAAAGTGAACGGAGTCCACAGCGAGTACCAAAAGCCATTATTTGTAATAATTTCAGCCGTCAGATCACATTGAAAGTTAAAAGATTCCATGAACAGGCTGATCCTTAAGTAGGATTTTGGAAGCGATTTCCAAAAAATACTACGACTTCTGTGCATTTGCCTGACTCAGCTTACGCCTTGCTTAAAATCTGGGATTTTCTGCATCGTTCACCAGTGAGGAGTAAAACCCCAAACAAACAGGCCATATACTTACAGTCCCCATAATGCATCATTTTCTCTCTAAACAGTGGCAGCAAACAGGCACATCCAATACTGTATTACTTTCTTCTCCCATTCATGACGATTTCACACACAGGTTCTTTGACTCTGAAAAAGAAGCATTTCCCAGGTTCTAAGGACAGAGGAACCCCAACCAATCCATCATGCTTTGTGTGCTAATGATAGACTCATGCATAAGAGGCACCGGGAGCAGTCAGAGGCAGCAGGCATGAAAAGGAGTGAATCAACTGTCAAGGGTTGTGATCTGAAGGACTGCAAGGCTGTGATTAGAATTTTCAATCAGGACTTCCACAATTTATCATGCTACAAGGAAAAGGGGACACACACACACATATTTCTTCATCAGCCCTTCCTGCTATGGGCAAAGCGAGTGCTAAGGCATTAAAAACAGGAAATCTGAACATCTTAGGGCTTATAAGCAGGTACTCTTCAGGGAGTGGGGAATAAAAGATTTTCTTGGACTGCATAGCTACTACTTTTTGTCTGCACACCCAAAACTGAAACAGGATTATGTGCAGCACAGCCTTTGATATCATGAAAAAGAAACACGGCTCTTCCTTCTTCTCTTACAGGTATACTGAGCAAGAATTAGCTCTGGAAACCTCTGACTGTTGTCTTTACGGATATGAAATGGAATAAAACCCACTAGGAATCCTACATCAGAATTGGCTAACACACTCTGCGAAACTTAAGAGAATAAAGAGGCAGAGGAAATATAGGGGAAGTATTCTCATAGCCTGTATGAAATCACCTGCAGCACTTGCCAGGAGGCATACAGTCACATTTTCAAAAGGTAAAAAGAAGCACACAAGTTCACAGCAACCAAACACATGGTCTAATTGTGGTATTGGTTTGTCTTGGTACCTCTGCTTAGTAATTCTACATCTCGGCAGCCTCAGACAGGACTTTGAGATGGGCTGGTTCAGTAGCTCTGCTACGGCCTCCCTTTTGAAACCACGAGAGTCACAAAAGCTCTTCACATATTTTGCTGCTTCTTCCTCTCCTTCCTCACCTATGAAACACAGTAACTCCATCTCT
The DNA here is from genome assembly GCA_013396775.1 of Cephalopterus ornatus. NCBI lineage: Eukaryota > Metazoa > Chordata > Aves > Passeriformes > Cotingidae > Cephalopterus > Cephalopterus ornatus. The sequence goes on along the minus strand of VZRE01015558.1, from coordinate 21,226 downwards.
CTGGACACAAATTTTGCAAGAACTCATTCCCAAAGGGGACTGCTGCCTCAGAGAGGATGACCCCCAAAAAAAATCAAAAAATGCCAGTCCAGCAATTAGGAACTGGGTACTGGTGGCCCAAACGAAATGTCACAGGGTCTGTACCCATGTCACTGCAGAGTCTTTGTCTCAAACTCTAGATTCAAGTGACAGATCAGGCAGATTAGATATTTATTGAAATATATGACTGAGGCATTATTTTAAAAGGCAATTTTCATGTTAAACTATGAGTAATGAACAGTAAAGACAGATCTTATTTACATAATTAATGTTTCAGTTATTGATATTCCTTCAGAGGGTCACTAGCCTTTTTTCTCCAAGTTAATTAATTAATAAAGCAACGGCTTTTATGTAGGTAATTGTAATCACTTTAATACTCAAAGGCATGTAAAATATCTGGCTTTTTTTCTTTAATGTTGCAACTGGAGTGACACAACGATCATTTGCATAAATATAAACACTGAATGGGTCTATTTAACTCCTGACTAGAAAGAAATCCTTTGAAACTAACAGGAAAGAAGTACATTAATTATGGACCAACATGGGAATCTGGGCAAGACCACCTTTCGTCCTTGCATCACAACAACCATATTTTCCCTAACACAAATCTCAGCTTCAAGACACTAAACTGCTCATGGTGCAAATCTGGTCTCACTTTTAGCTGAAGATTGCTCTGAGGAGACAAAATACCTTAAGAAAGAACAGACTTTATGGACAAACAAACACAAATCAGAAAACTGTTAGCAAGTAGAAAGCTTTAAACACTCAGCATTGCACAGGTAATTCAGAACTTATTTTTTCCATTAAGAAATCCACAAACAAATCCAGCAAGAAGACACTTGACCCTATGAAAACCTGTTGCAGAAAAACTTGTTGCCCATGGTAAATGCTACTCTAGCCAGGTGAGATGGTTACTTTGCTCAGTACCCAGAGCTCACGTGCTCCTGCATCAGATCAGGCCTCATGCAAAATGATCTGCAAAGGTCTAGTGAATGCATTTTCTTGAGGAAGACAGAACAGCTGAGAGGTTAGATGGAAACTTTTCTCCCCTCCCTCATTAGAGACAGTTCTGAGTGACCAGGTTCAGTATGTGATGAACACCTTCATCCATGAGTTAATTCAAATTCAGCACAGCCTGTCTGTGAGCTATTGCCTCAGAAGCCAGTTACTGCAGCTTCTTGTCTGTACATCTCAGTCTTGCTCCACTCACAGTCCACTCAAAACATGACTGCAAAAAAACATTTCAGTGGCCTCTTTGATAATTCTCTCCTTGATGTGGGACAATGACACTGGGATTATCATTTTATCACACATAATATTCTTAAACCACTAATAACTTGTACTCATCCCATTTCTCACCCTTCCTATCTATAGCACCACAGGCTGCTGCCAAACAAGGATCTTCAGTGCCAAACAGTTCTCCAAAGCCAATTATTTGTTGTTAAAATTCCATCTTGAATATGTTATTTATTGTGTGATCTAATCAGTAAGAAAGAAAGGGTTAAAGATGTTGATATCCGAATACTGACACCACTGACTAGCTCATAACCACAGTCCCATCATTCTGGTATTTCCTCATCAGAAAATTGCCACTGTCTCTACTATCAAACATTCTAAAACATAATTGAGGGGGGTTTCCCCTGTTTTATACAATGTCTAGGGGGGTTTCCCCTGTTTTATACAATGTCTAGGATCATGCAGGGAAATGAAGGAAAGAGGGCTCCAATGCACCTCCACAGTTCTAGGGAACGGGATTGCAATACAGGAAATAAATGTTATTATTTGTATTATGCACTCATCTGCACCATATCAGCTGCTAAAACCTTGCAAAATATTCCAGACATCATCAAGAACCATTTCAACCTGTTTTCAGACTGTAAATCTCAAATCTGATCTCCCTCCAAGAGATTATAACAAAACGTGAAATAACCTAAATATTGAAAGTCATTTCACAGAAAATTGAAATAGATACTGCAGGGAAAAAACACATTCCAGGCTTGCAAATTCTCTCTTTTATGTAATCCTTCTCCATATTCTTCCAGAGGACTATCTGATCGATCTCTGTCTCTCTCACACACAGTATTTTTAACCACTGCAGACCTTTTCAGCCAGTGGTTGGTTGTGTTTTCAACTGGTGGTTGTAGCAAGTGGCTTTCAAACCATGCAGGAGCAAGGAATGCAGCCGCTAAGTAGATTATGAATAAACCACTCAGGTAGTCTTTTCTGCGTTTCTCAGTAATCACTCACAGCCAAGGAGCACGACAGAGATCTGCTTCTTCAGTGTCTCACTCATAAAGGATCGATGTGCTGCGAACACAGGCACTACAGGACTTAATAGCAAGTTTTAAGTGCTTCTTACAATACAAGAGTCTTCTCTTCTTGCAGGCATCGAGGAGCTAAAGAGCTGCTATCAGTGTATATTTGTGCCTTTTTGTCAGAATCATACTTACTAAACACAAAGAAGCTACAGTGCACAGACCCAAGAGAAGATTTAAATGAATTTCTAGATTAACAAAGCTCCATTAAATCAAGTTAGCAATTTTATCTCCAGGGATAACAATTTGGCTTGCAGTGGTGGGCTAAATAATGCAGTTCAACACATTAAGAACAGATCTGTATTTAGACTGAATGGACTGTTAGCTCAGAAAAAAAAGACAGGAGGGGAAAGAAATGCTGAAGTAGCTGTTTCCTGCCCACAGCACATTTTCTCTTCTCCTTTATCTTCTACAACTATCATGTTCATATATCTATCACTGTATCTTGCACTTTCCCTATGAAAGAGACAAAACAGGCCTCAAAATCTGTCTTAATGGGTGCCACCAAAAGAAATATCAATTCATTTGGATGCAGCACCTTTAACAGGCATAAAACATCCAGAAATCAGTGTAATCAAGAAGTGGGGTTTCTCCTTTGCCATCCAGTCCCTGCAATAAAATGGGCTGCTTTTATCTTTTATCATTTCATACCACAGATACCTTCACTTCCCCAGAGTGCATTTAGCAAGACACCTGGAAATTTCTCCTCTGACCAAGAGGCAAATCGCCTTTTCTCTCCCTGCAGTCACAGTTTCAGCCATGCAGTTTTCCATGAGGCAGTAAAAAGTTTCCCTATTGTCAGCACTAAAAGCTTCTCCTAAAGTAGTTCTTTTTCTATGCAGCCACATTTTCATCAAATTTTAGTGCATACATTTTATGAAACTGTTTGAAAACCTCAGGATTTGGGTTAGAGAAAGAACATGAAATGTAGGCTAGGCTAGAGTGGGCTTTCTAGGGAATACCCCACTAAAGCAGCCTCTTGATAGGTAAGGTATCTTCCTTACTGTAAAAGCAATGATTGTTGAGCACAGATTTTCACTGGGCTCTGGAGATTTAAACTCTTAGAAAGACCTAATTTCATTCAAAACTATCTGCTTTCTTCCTCTGGATTTTATATCTGTATGAGTTCAGATGGAATACAGAATTGGGCAAAAGAAGGGATTATACACCATTAGCAAAAAACTTTAGTTGAATTTTTCTACCTCTTATCTCTATCATCTAATGCTGTCAGGTTTGCTATAGGATATTTATTGATTACCTAAAAATTATTTTTTTTTTCAGATTAAAAACAGCACTTCAAGGGGGATGTAAAATTACATGATTTCTATTGCATCAAGTCGGCAATGAAAACTTTAATGTATCTGTTCCTATTCAAGCATACCTGCGAATATTTTTAAAACACAGCTATCATATTCCACCAATGTTTTTACTCCTATTTTTGCTTTAGTTGAGCTATACTTTTTATTCCAAAAGGGATCCATTGGCACAGATATTCATACCACCTTCCCTACTGCAATTCATTTGGTGTGAGTTTAAACATTCTGCAATTTCAGCATCCTGGATACAGTTAAAAACTTCACAGCTGTATACAGTAACTAGACAGACAACAAAGAATTTCCAACACCCTGCCTTTTAAGGCTTCATATAACTTCTTTTGTGATGAAAACCCTGTAAGTGAACGGATTCTAGACTCATCCTTTGTGCTGCCTTTTCAGGACATGCTGAACATCAGAAGCTTCCCACAGACTGTGTGCAGTGTGGGTGACAAGACACACTCTAGTGGGGTTTTTTCCTTTCTCAAGATTTCAGCACATATGTATGACCTCCACAGTTTAACTGCTGACTATTCAGCGCATCAGTTACAAAAAACAGCCATTCTCATTTCCTTTACACTCCTCCTCGAAGAAATAAATCAGTATGTTGACTGATTGAAACACTTAGCTGCCAGTCATTTTGCTTTGTCCCCTCACTGCCTCACACCAGCCTGTGTGAACTCAAGAGACACAGAGAAGTGATTAAATTGTAACATGGAGCCCTGAGAGCAATAACCACGTGAGCGCTTACAAACAAATAACAACAGTTCTTCATAATTCAGTAAAATGCATTATTTGATTTTGTGTGTGGTTTGGAAAGCCAGTCAAAGCAGCAGTGCTTTTTTACTAATGCAGTAACATTACTGCTTAATGGCGGAAAGCACAGGAGAGCAATATATGGCCTGCAAATACGAGTAAAATGTGCAAGCTTAACAATACAAGTTTATCTTCCTTATGAATTACCTAGGCAGTGCTTTTATTAGATGAGATCCATTGTTTCCTGATCTGCAAATTACTTCCTGAAACTATTAACTATAATGGGAGAAATGTATTTTTCAGTCTTGCCCTCTGAAAAAAACCCCACAATAAATCAGTCTAAGCAGGTGAGACTAAACTGGCAACAAGGCCAAGGTATTTCAAGCATGCAATCTCTGGCTCCCTATAACACTAAAGGATTTCTTTTTAGGATGGGAGCATAGAAATGAAAGGATTTAAGTGCAAATTATCCAATGATAATATAATTCTGGAGTATTACCATGCATGTGAAGGATTATTTAAGATCAGGTAGGATTTTTCATGCCTTACTTCAGTCACCTCCAGGGAAACAAATTCTGAAATGCTCTATAGGAGATAAAAAACAACCTGAGTACATTAAAAGACTCGTGGATATAATTCCATGAACTACAAGCTTTCTTTGTAACTCAGTTACCTTAAAGTGTACAAAATTTTTATCATAGTCCTTGTATTTCATATGTCTTTGAAGGATGACATTTCCACTCACTGATTTAGCATTTGCATGCCTTGAATTCTCTAGTGAAGACCCAAGGAGAGTAATATTGTTTTTATTTATATCTTCCTCCAACTGAATTCCAACAACACATCCCAAACTCACTTTCCTAAGCAAAATGCTTCAGATATGCATAGCCATTAAAAACACAATGCTTATCCTGAAAAATGTAGAGGTGGAGGTAATTGTGCAGGTTCCTGAAAATTGAAGTCAACAGTCAATACTGGTATTATGTGGCAGAAGACAGAATCATAGAATGGTTGGGGTTGGAAGGGACCTTAAAGATAATCTCAGTCCAACACCCTGCCACAGGCAGGGACACCTCCCACTATCCCAGGTTGCTCCAAGCCCCGTCCAACCTGGCCTTGAACACTCTCAGGGATGGGGCAGCCACAGCTTCTCCAGGCAATTCAGTACCCTCACATTTACTATGTTCTTGCTAATGACATATCAATCACTAAGAAAACTCTTCATAAGAAATATCTGAATCACCACAAGGTAGTTTCACAGCATCAGAACTGCAAAACAATTATAAAAGGCAAAGTACCTGAATCTGCTCAAGAACTATGACTACACCTACTGCATTCCTTCTGCAGAAGCTCTCAATCACTTCCCAGGTGTAAGAGTTCATCAAGCTGGATCCATTTTCCAAGCTCCTCACATTTCACATTCTCTTCTAAGATCCAAACACCAGCGTAGTTTAAATTCTTCTCTTTCCCATCAACTGGAGTCAACAGGACCCTTGGTGTCTATGCCCCTTGTGCTCCACCTCACAGGAGTCATCAGCTGTAACACGTTCCACTGACTGAAACAACCAGACCCCGAGTACCTTAATGAGTACATAATCCCTACACAATGTGCTCTTCCAACCACCTCTGACATCTTTGATCTCAAGGTCTGATATATCACCAAAAATTCTGTGCAGTTTATTTATCATGCTGCTATGAACAGTAACATTGCTAAATAATCCCCTTTAAGTAAGTTATCTATTTTAATTTTCTCTACCCAAAGTCAGGGCAGGATAAGGTTTAACCTGCGGATAAGGCGGTCTGACATTTCTCACTCCTTTCAATTACTTTGCAACTTTGCCAGATTTTTAACTGTTCAAGCTACAATTTTACATGTCAAAGGATGTCTGCTTTGGTGTGATTTTCAGGACATGAGGGAAGAGGAATCACTTCCAGGATTTAGACTGTAGGGAAATACTGTCTCTTGACCATGTTAAATAATCATTATGAATGTTTTTTGAAAAGCTTTCTGAGTTTTGAAACTGGGAGTAAGAGTTGGTCTTCATATAATGGATCTGGGGTTTTTTGCTAAGACTAAAAAAAACTCCAACCCCCCCAAAACAAACAAACAAAACCAAACAAACCAAACAAAACTAACAAAAATACACAAAAAAAACCCCCACAACCCAAAAATCCCAAAGCAAAAACTACCTAAACTAAAAAATGAGATTTCACACTTCTCCAGGGATTACTTCTTTCTACTAAAATCCCTCTACACTATCATCCCTCCTACAGCCTCCAGAAGGAACTAAACTGTGCATGCACATTCCTATTAACATTGTCCTGGAAATGGACTGTTTCTTTAATTACTGCTCTGAACTGAAATTACTCAAAACAGTGGAAGTGACAGCAAGAGGTTTCTTTCCATCAAGGCATCCAGAAAGCTGCTGAGTTTGAATGCATAAAATACAAGGATCAGACCAGAGAAAAAAGGAATAGACTTTGACGTGAAGTCTTGTATCACAAGAAGCAGAAGAGAAGAATTTTGAAGTGCTGTTTAATAATGGAGGACTTGGGAGGTTTAGTCTGGGAGTCAAGAGGTAAAAACTGCTTCAGGGGAGGGGGAGGATTAGAGTGGATGAGACGATCATCTGTAAGAGAGGAGCTGCATCCAGATAAGGAGCCATGAGGAAAGGAGAGCTAACTCAGGGTACCAGGAACTCATGTAAAGAACATGCATCTCATTTGCCTCTGTTTAGGGTCACAAAGAACACAGCAGAAACTGCTGTCACAGCTACTCAACTATACCAAATTGTGTATTCATAGGAAAATAACCCCAAACTGGACCTGATGATGCACATGGATCTCAATACACTGAGATTTGATGTTCATCCCCAGAAAAGGAGTTGTAATTTCCTTACTACATTAAAAGCAAGATCATTCTACCATTACTGCTGTACTTCTTGTTGAATATTGTAAGCTGAATTATTCCAAATACTTAATTTCATTAGATGAATTTTCTAAGAAGACATAAATTAGGGCATATGGTTCATAATATTTTCACTTCCTTTCCTGGTAACCCATTTCACTAGTTTTACACTTCATCAATTTAAGCATTATGGCTAATACGTAACATTTAACTCTGTCACAAGAGGAAAAAAAATCCAAGTGTCTCATTAGGAAGCTATGATGGCCATTTCAGAAAGTGGTGTTACATTTTCTACCTACATCCAATATATATGAAGGCACTGATATCAGAAGCACACGCAGAGCTTACAGGCCTACAGGTTTCTATGCAGGGGAAAAGCTTTTTTTACTGCTCAGTTGGGTACAAGGAAAACTGGATCCCCAGGGGACAGAATCCCTGTCTGTAAGATTTACAGCTACACAACAACAGCACAAAGCATTAAAGTAGAGCACAATGAAGTCTGTTTTACCACAGCATAAACCCAAGGGCAGGCAACATTTTATTTATGTTAAGCAGAACACATTGCTACAGACAACTGAATCAGCAACAACAATATATGAAGATCACCTAATGGCAGGAAGAGCATCTCTGACTAACTCCAGAAAAGTTAACAGCAGTTAACATCAGAAAAGCTGTTTTCTACCCAAACCTCCGCACTGAAACATAACAACAATCTTTCAAATATCAACAGGTGCCAGAAAATCATACAAGACCAGTAAGAAACACATCAAAAGGTTTCACAAAATATAAAGAAGGCTGAAACCTCAATTACAACACACTGTCTGACTTACAACTATTGCAAAGATATACAAGGAACTGTTTTACAAATCTTTGTGAACGTAGATGAACTCCACTTCTTCAAAATAAGCAGGATACATTTCTGTCACACACTAAGAATTCTTCCACAGGTTGTATTAGCGCCTTAAAAGCATCAGTGATCAATCAGAATTATCACAGGAGGGGATTCAGAGTCATGTCAGCTTTTTGATTGACAGAAATCTGTAAGGCTTTGCACTACAAAAAGACTGTTCAAAAATAGAATACATAACATAATCATCTACACATACTCCTGAAGAGGAGTAGGCCAGCAGATAACACCTTTGAAAAAAACAACTAAAAGGTATCCCATTCCAGTTTATTAACACACATTACACTGTTTCACAAGTTACTGTTAAATACACAATTATTCATGTATGAAAGGGAGGCCGTGGTTAATAACACGTTGTACCTATAATGGCAGCTGTTTCTTTTCTGTACCCTGACTCTTCCCCGAGCTGTTTTTCGCACTGTATTTTTGAAATATTATTGGGGACACTGCAGCATAGCTCCTAAGGCTATAACAACAAAATGTAATGGGCTTCTCTGACTTTAAAAAGGTAACCTTTGGCATGTTAGATTGGAGGTGGGAGGGTCAATAAGACACTTTTATAGGTGCCAAAACTCAAGAGTTTCTCTTGCCAAGTGTGATTTACAGCACAGGAAGGACATCGACCTGTTCAAGCAAGTCCAGAGGGAAGCCACCAAGGTAATCAGAGGGATTGAGCACCTCTGCTATGAGGAAAGGCTGAGAGAACTGGGATTGTTCAGTCTGGACAGGAGAAGGCTTCAAGGTCACCTAATTGCCCTTCAAGTACCTGAAGGAGCCGACAAGAAAGATGGAGAGAGACTTTTTACAGCCTGGAGCGACAGGACAATGGGGAATGGCTTAAACTGACAGAGGGGAGGTGTTGGATTAGAGATGAGGAAGAAATTCTTCACCTGTGAGGATGGTGAGGCCCTGACAAAGGCTGCCCAGAGAAGTTGTGGCTGTCCCATCCCTGGAAGTGTCCAAGGCCAGGTTGGATGGGGCTTGGAGCAACCTGGGATAGTGGAAGGTGTCCCTGCCTATGGTGGGGGGAGTTGGAACTGGATTTTAAGGTCCCTTCCAACCCAGGCCATTCTATGATTATAAGATATTGTTATGAAACCATATGACCCTGTTAGTGATTCCTACTTTTATAGAAAAGCTTTTCTATATCTTATACAATACATATATTAAATATATATATATAGACATTTATTAAGATCTTTCTCATAACTTTTAAATATTAAAAAACTGGAGAGAAAAAACATCCTTGATTAATTCAGGGAAAACTGCTCCATTGCACAACCAGGCTCCTAGACTCCCAAGCATCCAGTTCTCCTGTGTCTAGTTCAGTACTCCACAGGTAAGTTATACCTTCTCCCCACTGTAGTAGTCATGTACACACTATTTGCTCCTCAGAATGAGTGACCCTAATTCCTTTATCTGCAAGCTCTGCCCAGAGCCCTGCAGACTTCATACTGCACCATGACAAAGAAGTTTCTCTCTCACACCAGAGCACAGAGATGCATTAACAAACTTTACTGCTTTTCCAGCATCTCACCAAAACACTACACCAGCATTTTTCACTTAGGGAAATTTCTTTTAAAAAAGCACTTTGTGAAGTCTACTACAAGTTGCAAGGCATTTTGGTCTCCCATGTCTACTACTCAAACTTCTATTACAATAAATAATATATGCAATAGATTAATATTTAGAAGAACTTCAGTCTTCTACTTGCATCATCCTTATAAATTATTCTCCTATTAATAAGTTATTTGATCTCAACATATTAGCACAAAAAATACATTGTTCTCTGTACTTCTCTGTAACTTACGTGCTCTCCTTCTGCTAAAAGCTTCTCTTCAAAGTGCTATTATTAATTGTCAAGCATTGGAACTGTTCCTCCAGACATCACCCCCTTACTTTCAAGACAGGCAGACAAGATTGTCTCCATTTTTTGCAACTAAAGTACAAGCTAAAGTACATCTGAATACACAATTCATTCTATTCAGCACTGTCCTCTCCCTAATGTACCCAGTACAGCCAACCTCTTACAGGAAGCAATTGCTGGAACAATTAGGACTCTCATAAGGACTTAGCAAGATTAATACACACTATGTCGTCATGTCTGCATCTTATCTCATGCTGAGATGTTAAAGATCTGTGCCAGCAGGGACCAAAGCCTGTGCAAAACCTTCTGTAACTCTAGGCTGAACTTTTCTACACTTTATTAATGTGAAAACTTGGGAGCTATCACAAACTACTTCTATTCCTGTTGATTATAACTTAGGATTATGTTGGTCTCTTCTAACACCTGTGACATTCACATCCAAAATGGAAACGAATCCTCAGAGATCCTGATTTCAGTTTGTTTTGGGTTTTTTCAGTATTGTTTCAATATACAACAGTGACTCTACATGGATCTCCAGAATGGGGGTTTTTTTGGAGAAGAAAGCAGATGTACACTAAATCAGCACAATTCCTGGTGGTTTCTTGATGCTTGTTTCTCCGAACAAACCAAGACTGTCTTCGAAAAATCCAGTGTTAGTCTTCCTCATCAAAATATATGTGCATATATGAAAATTAGATACATTCACTATCATTCAATTTAAGAGTACTTCTCTTTAAAATTAATAAATAAATTAGCACTGTGAAACAGCTAAAAATAAAGCAGCATAGTCCACCAAAATGAGAAAAAGTCTTAGTGCTAGTCCATTAAAGACGTTAAAATTGATATTATAGCCCTTTACTCATTGTCTAAGTTGCAAATTATGTACATACTTTCAGCCACAAAGAAGAAAAGCAACACTGTATTCATCAATCTATTCCTGTATTACTGGATCCACAAAACAAATTATGTCTACGTGTACTATTTTCCTTCTCTGTACTGTACTTCTTCCCACCTCCACCAAAAAGTTCCATCTAAAAATACTGATTAGCAGAGTCAGCCACCCACAATGTGTACGGGTCACTTGCAATCTGTTCTTTGAACTAGAGATGATCTTTGCAATAAAGAACAGAGTTCTCTACAGAGGCTTGAGCAATATTTCGAAGCTTGATGCACATGATCTGCTTCCCTGGATTTCTGCTGTCTGGAAAAAGGCAGCTAGAGTTCAGTGACTGAGAACAGGATTCCTCTCACCTAAATTTCAGCTGTCAGGACTGGACATCCTGTCTAAGTTAACAAACTTGGCTGCTTCTACAAAGACTGATGAGTGACAGAACCATCCCATGGAATTTCCTCCCTCTGCAATCTCTTCACCCTATCCAAGAGTCTAACTGAACAAATTATGCAAGAATGAAACATGAGAAACTCTGCATTAAAAAGGGACACCCACACACAGGTAGATATTTGGATCAACCATTCTGCCACAGAAAAAAAAAAAATCAAAAAAAACCCCCCACAGACAAACAAACAAAGAACCCCCAGAAACAAACAAACAAACAAAAACCCCCCACAACTGCAAACAATTGCTGTTCTTCATCAAGCCCAAACTCGGGAGTGCTGAAGTCTCAGACCCATTTTGAGGCTGTGGCAGAGTTATTTTTCTAGTGTTCTTTCACATAAAGAGGATTTCATGTCCTCTCCAGGAGCATCCTGCACTGAAATCCAGAAACTGAAGCTTGGCACAGTGGGATTCACTCGGTAACAATTCTCACTTTTCTCTGAGGATCTCTATGCACCAAAATCAATTAGCATTTGCTACAAATGTAGCATAGCAACAGCGGACAGGCCCTCATTTGATGTAAATCAGTGTAGTGGTTCTGATTTGAAAGAACTTAACAAAATTCCATCATCTGTAACTCTCACACGGTGCTGCTGAATAGCTCACTCCATCACCAGGGAGGTAAGGATCATAAAATCTGAGTGCCAGGAACAGTAAGTGGTCAATTCAATTTGTTATCCTCTTTAGGACTTCTCAAACATTTTATTTCTCTTGTTTTCAGAAAGAAGAAAAATAGGTCAGAATATATGAAAACTATCACACAGGGACGGTGGGCAGAAAACTGTCCTGAAGCCATAATCTGAGATTTGATTATTTCAGCAAGCACAATAAAATCCCATTCATAAAGTAATCTTTATTAAACTCACTGATTTTTTTTTACTGTTTTTAAACTTGAGCTAACTGCCAACATGCTGTGTGAAGTAGCACTTCCTGTTGATTTGTTTTGTATTAATTATAGTGTAATTAAAAAGGGGAGTCTTTATTGCAAACATCTACCAGGTGTTACCGGGGCCATAACATTTTCAAAAGGCACTGTCAGTGTTACTGTGGCACAGTGAACAAATTTCAAAATGTATGCATATCCACAGAAAAAAAATCCTAGAATGGAGAAACCTTCATTATGTTAAAAAGGTGAGGGGGAAATCCACCTACTGGCAAGACCCTTTGATATTTGTGGTATAACTGCTACAGTTAAGACATGAATGCCTAACAGGTCACCTAATCATCTAATGCTATTAAAAGGTTTGAATTTGCCAATAGCCCTCAAAGCTTGAAGAAAACTGACATAAAAGGCAGTAACAATAAAATTAACTGTGTATTTTGTTACACAAAGGAATGAGAGGAAAAAAATCAAAATATAAATAAAATATTCACTGCATTGACCGTTGATTCCCTGAATATCAGCTGGACTACATTAAAGTTTAAAAAAGATCTTGCTTTTTTCCTAATTACCTTTGTGCTTGGCTTAATCAAGTAGCTACTTCGAAATTCCTAAGCCCTGAATCCTCTACTGCATCGATGCACTGGAGTCCAAGTTATTAGCGCAAACCATCATCACTAACCTCAAGATCAAGGAAGCAGAGTCTCCTACTCCACCATAGCCACAAGCAAAACATGATTAGTTAAAAATGGTTTGATTTGTAAAGGTTATACAAGGATATCAAGAAGAGGGTAAACCAAATTCTTCATGCTAACTACCTGTTAAAAACATCCTAAATACAGAGAAAGCTTTTTTTTCCTCCCATCAACATTGACAGGTTACTGTGAGAGAGAATTAAAGGAAAGGTATGAACCCAATAAGGGGAGAATTCCAGTGACCTACTACATGTTAATCTGGCAAAAAGCACATGCCAATTGAACTGTTATGGCCAGTCTCCAGGCAGAGACTGACAGGTCCTGGAAAGGCTGTCAAATTACTAACACTGCCTGCTCCTGCAGGAGCACTGAGTCCTGCCGGCTTGGATCATTTCATCCCGGCTTGATCTGAGCAACTACTTGAGGCATCTGAATAAATCCAGTGACGGTTAAACAAGTCGAAGTGCTCGTTTTCTTTGCTGTTTTAGCATAGTTTATTGAGCTCAATCTCAAGTAACTAGGAACAGAAATAAAGCACCCTTTTTTAACAGTGTACCGAGATCGCTTCACAATTTTTCCCTCAGTTACTTCAAGTACTGAAAAAAACCCCAATCATAACCCTTTAGGTTTAAGAACTACCAATATGATGCTTGCTATTCTCTATATAACTAATCTTTCAGTAGGGTAGAAGACAGTCATGTAAAAGAAAAATAAGAAATGTGTATTGCATCAGTTGGAGTCCCAGTAACTGAAGTTCTTCATTTTCAAATGGGCATAACTAAAGTCTTTGCATTCCCAAACTCCACAAACTACAAACATCAACAATCTCATTTAAACATTTCAACTGATGGATAAAATTATTTTTGGTAGATACAAGAAAGATAGACGTATGCTCCAGGAGTGACTTTATGCTGTGCATGAGTGATTCAGCTTTTAACCAACAGCAGCTGGTGTGAGTGAAACCAGACAAACAGATACAATAAAAATAAATTCTCCCGTGACTTGAATACAGTAACACTGCAGAACCCACTGCAACTTTGAAACTTTTTGCGCTTACTGGAAAGTGTGCATTTGAAATCATTTAGTGCCATTTAAAAGTTACATCAACTGATAATCTTAACATCCATTGTTCAGTATACATATTTTTTCCTTTTCTAAAATTATTTTAATGTTTCATAATCTCTCATCTTCAGACATTGGATTTTCTTCCTAATTATGTATGCTGTGAAGCTTAGCAATAGTCATGAGGGAAAACTGTAGCAATGGGCCACTGCAGGAATTTGGAAAAAGTCTGCTGAAGAATTTCTTTTGGTTTCAAATATCATTTACATGGGCTAAGAACACTATACAGTGCTTTATTCTGTTTTCTCTCGTGTTGACCCCACACAGTCCAAGAAAAGTATGACATCATCCAATTTGTTCCACAGCTGGAGAAGACCTTTCTTATTTTGTAGAGACCTAAACCAAGAAGAGTCACCTGGTGCCTGCCAAACCCATTAACTCACTAACCACTTACCCTGTCTAAACGGGTGTTTATGCTCAGCTGTCCTAAAACGAAAGTGGAGGGAAAACAGTCTCTAACTGAAAAGCCAATAGGTTTTAAACTCTACATTTTAAAAGGGAAGAGCTACACTTCCAAGCAAGAAAAGCAAGTCTCGGCAGAATTAAGCAAAACTTTCCTGAATGACACTGAATAAGTGCGAGAGTTCTGCAGCTGGTATACCTACTCAGTCAAAGAGCAAAGAACTGTTTTCAGGTAACTGTTGCTATGATCTTGAATTTTTGCATATCCACAACTTTCCTAAGCTTTCCAAGAATAAACCTGATAAACCTTTGCAGGTGTAGAAAGTTCTTTTCCATACATAGATTGACTGATAAGTGTTACAGTGTATCTTGGGACACACACAGACCGATGGGTCCTGCAATCTAAAGAGCAACACCAGAAAAGGGTTTTGCACACCAGGAATTGCTTTAGAAGGTCACAACTGCAGTGCCTGGATGATAATCAGCTCCCAATTAGCTTCAAAACATGCTGACCCCAACAAATACATTTTGTACCACTTAGCATCAGCAACCCTGTGAAGATGAAATACAGCAATCACCCACATCAAAACCCCACCAGTATCCCTGTAACACTGATGATAAAGGTAGTTATACTGCTGTTTGCTACAAAAAAGCATTTTTGGGAGATTCCAGTTCCATCTTTAGTAATAATGGACGGACTTTGTATTAGAGGACTCTTGACTACCCTCAGTGCTAAACAACGATACGCTCACATTCAGGTATAAATAATTCTAGCAGCCGTAGTATTCTGTCCTGATTGTTTCCCTCTTCATGGATGTCCTCTAAATGTAATTTTCCAGTAAGTACTCACTAAGGAAAAGTGCCTCCTAAAGCCACAGGGACATTGCCTAACATCTAAATCTGAAGTTTTTGCCAGAGAGCAGTATGCCTGCTAAAAGAAAACAAAACAGCAAGCACACATGCATGATAGGATTATTTGATTCAATACAATTTAAATTAGGTCAGACTCCTCTATGGAGAATTCTGTGTCAAGAACTAGGTGGTCCACTAAATTTCTATTCATTTGCCCTCAGGCTTGGGGAATTGCAAAGACTCTCAAGAAACTGATGTTCCTCTACCCACAAGAGTAATCACTATTTAAGGGTGGGGGGAATCTCTCAAGTTTAACTGTTTGACAATACCTGGAGACTGGAGAAATCTTTACATAATAAAAAGAACAGCTAATAAACCCTTGCTTGCATACATACATTTATCCATACACACAGACATACAAAATTCAAGAGAATAAAAATCAGCAAATGCTTTTGTGTACTTAGGTATTACATTGCCCTATTTTTTTATGTTGTACGTATAATAAAATCATACAACCACAGAATGGCTTGGGCTGGAAGAGACCTGAAAGATCACCTCATTCCACACCCCTGCCATGGGCAGGGGCACCTTCCACTAGACCAGGTTGTTCCAAGCCCTGTCCAACTTGGCCTTGAACACTTTCAGCAATGGGGCAGCCACAGCTTCTCTGGGCAACCTGTGCCAGGGCCTCACCACTCTCACAGGGAAAAATTTCTTTCGTATATCTAGCCTAAAAAAATATTCTTCTCCTTAAGAATATAAAGCATAAGATAAAAAATAAATATAAAAGATAAAATATCCTTAAGAAAAGTAACAATCTATGCATCCTCATTAACTCAACAGTAATGGAATTACTACCTCTAGGAAGTGCAAAGGATTATAGGCTGGAAACTCCGCCTGGAGCCTCCTCCCCAGCAGCCTGTTCCTGCTCAGGAACACTACATTTTTAAAAGCTTGCCCAGAGTTATCATCCTTCCTGATTCTATAAGCAAGTAAAGTAAATCTTCACGCCTCCAAGGGCCATAAGTTCACGTCAAGTACTTCACATATCTAAGAAGAGGACTGAGTCAGAGCAAGACGTGACAAGCAGCCCTTCAGCAGTCCTGTTGCTTCACTGTGGATGGATCTGGTTAGGACATGCAGCTGTCTAAGGAGCTGGGACATGGAGGGCTGCTTCCCCCACAGCTGGGGACACAACAGCCTTCAGCATCTGCACCTGCACAGACACACAAGGGCCATTCCAGGGTATGAGCTTCACTCTAACTCCTCAAAAAAGCAATATATTGATTAGGAGACAGAAGCTGACAGGTCTCACTCTGATCTGGTTCTTCAATATGGCACAGACCTTGAAACAGATCCACCACTGCAAACAGCCTGGACAGACCCCACCACAACCAGCAAGGATTTGTGCATGTGGCTGAATCACTGAAAATAAGCTACGTTAAGGACTTTTCATTACATTTGTTTTTAGTGCACAGTTATAAGCAATAAACACTGCTTTATAACCTGCAACATTTGAAAATGTGTTTGATGGCTATGTAAGATTAGATACACAGACATGGGTACCTTTCCTGGAACTCAAGAGTATTAGGTTTACTCACCTTTTCTAAGTTCTGACAATTCTGCTCCCTTTAAACAGAAATGGAAGATTGATTCATGGATGAAATTCTTAAACCACCACCATGAAATGTAATTTTGCTGCAGCTAGACTGGGCAAAAACTAGTGTTAAGGACAAAATACAGAGCTACAGGCTCTCCATGTGACAAGTCAAAGTATGAAAATGAAAACGTTTCAATCTGATTAATTACTTGGTTTAGAATATATGCTTTTCATTCTACTGTATCAAAATACTCATAATAAAACAGTGCAGCTGATGAAGTCAAGCACTGCCTTACAAAGGCTGGCAAATTTGCAGAACAGCACTTGAGGTTCAGATTAGTAAAATCCTAATGAATATCTACTCTAATACCCATGTAATTGCAGGGAATGCATTTGCAAGTGGTACAATTAAAAAAAAAAAAAAAAGAAAGAAAGAAAGAAAAAGAAAGAAATAAAATACTGGTGCAATTGAAGTCCAGACTGTGATTTCAGTGTCCATTTAAGAAACTTAACCAAAATACTGGAAGAACGAAGATGCTTCAGTCTTGCACTGTAAGTAACAATGACAACATAATCAATTTCATTATTTTTGTCCCAGACATCAAAATGGTTCCCATTTTTATCCATTTTATCATTTTATTCATTTTATCCAAGGACTGCTTCATCCACTTCTTCCTGCTCACTCTATGAGGAGCTGAGCCCAGAACAGGCTCCTGAAAGACTTTCTTGGAACTACACACATAAACGCTGCTGCTGCTGCACTACATGTTGCACTTCCTTTTGGGAGCCAGTACCTGACATCTCCACACCTCATCTTCCTACCCATAAAAATAAGATAGTACAGCACTTATTTTATCTCACAAATCCACCAGGCAGATAAATGCTTTAAAGATAGAACTAGTGCTGTAAGAACAAAGCCACAGAAGGGCTGAAGGCAAGCACTGCAGAAATAATACCAAATAGCACAGGACATACGAGAGACCAAGTAATCATGTACTTTTATTCCTAAGTAATTGGCTGAGCAAACGTATTGTGATCCAACAACTCTGATTAATTCAGCAAGAATGCTTGGGTAGTGTTTATAAAAACCAAGTCATTACCTTGACTAAACATTGACTTGGACAGTTAACTTTAACCATCAAGACCTTGACTAAATATTGACTGGGAAAGTTAATTTGAACTATAAGGTCTAGAAAATCTTGTTCCTCTTTGCTAGTATTTGCTATCACTTCAAAATGTAAACATGACTGTAAAAATAGGTAGCTTGGTTGTTGCTAAATTCAACACAACTATCTTGCAAAAATATGAAATCTGAAATGTTCAAAAGACAATATGCCTGTTACAGATGAGAGGGAAAGGTCAATCTTCCTCTGCTTGAGCAAGGATCTCTCAGAAGTGTAAAAAAAGAGAATCACAAGGTTCATGGCTTAAATTAATTTTGATACATATATGCAGGGGTCTTACAAAGTATATTTTAAAAAATGTGCCTTGCCCAAAGAATCATGCAGGCTGACCACTAGACAGGGGGTTTATTCTAGTACCTCTACTTTTGAAGCCTTAGTAGCAGCTACTTCAAGTCTACATCCTCCACTATTGGCATCACTTCATCATGTGAGGCCATGGGTCAAAGGACATACACAGGGTCTTTCACTAGCTGAGTTAAAAA